>OY747721.1:45206842-45246842 GCA_963556495.2 Valencia hispanica
TAACGGAAGTCCCAGTAATACGAATGATAATTGTATCAACGTTTGAGCAAAGCAGGCCCAAAGTCCAGGTTACAACATGACTGAAATGCTCTGCTGTGACATTAATAGCTCTGTGTACAAACACGTTTGTCAAAGTCAATGAACTAAATGTTGGAAAGAAAAATGGACCAAAACTCTTCTACCATATGAGTCTGATAAAGTCAGACAAAAAGCAACTACTTCAAATCGCTGCGACTAAGGGTGGTTCTAAGCTACTGAATCAGGGGATGTACTTAGTTTTTCCACAAACAGCTTTTCTAGTTTGGCATCTTCTTTACTAGTGTTGAATCTGTTGTACTAACCTTAAATTTAAATTGTCTTAAAATGTGGTTATGACCTGATTCTTTTTAGTATAGCCTAATGTGTAAAAGCTGAAAGACATCATACTTCTTTTTTCCCATTGCTTTGTGAGATAAACTTATATTCCACCACAAAAAATTAAAGAGGATATTAGGGCCGGAGAAATGAAAAGAACAAAAAATGAAGACAAAACCCAATAAAGAGTTAGGTTTTGCGATTTAAAGTGGCTTTCTTGCTTCACTAGAATAAGTGTTTCCTATGTGAAGCAAACAACTTCCCTTAAGCCTGCCGCACACGAGAGCTATCTGCTGAGCAAAAAGTCATTCGAGGTTGTTTGCTCAGCAGATAGCTCGCCGTGTGCGGTTAATTTTCGGTGAGTTTTCTGCCTCATGAGGCGTTGAGGTGAAAATCAAACAGGTTTTATATTTTTCGCCCCGTGAGGCGAAAAACTCACCGTGTGCGCTCTACATGAGCTGAGTGCTGATGGCAAATATTCAAGCGACCAATCAAAACGCATCCTCCGCTCACATGATTCCAAGATGGCAGACCCCTGTTTTCAGTGAAAACAATGAATGAAACATAGACAGAGATGGATTTGGAGGAAATGCTGCTTCTCATTTTGTTTATGAGACGTTGCCCCCGCCACCATTTGAAGGTTAGGAAAATATGGGTTACGGCCGAGTACCCACGAGTTTATCTTCTAAAATATAATCTTCTCTTTGGGCTGCCATCTTGGAATCATGTGAGCGGAAGATGCGTTTTGATTGGTCGCTTGAATATTTGCCCTCAGCACATAGCTCATGTAGAGCGCACACGGTGAGATTTTCGCCTCGCGAGGCGAAAAATATCAAACCTGTTTGATTTTCACCTCAACGCCTCATGAGGCAGAAAACTCACCGATAATTAACCTCACTCAGCGAACTATCTGCTGAGCAAACGGCCTCGAATGACTTTTTGCTCAGCAGATAGCTCTCGTGTGCGGCAGGCTTTAAGAAAGACCGTTTTAGTTAGTCACATATGAGGGCATCCCACCTGAACACCACAGCCCATTTCTTCAGCAGCGTTTCACTGTACTGGTCTCGGACCTCGAATAGCAGGTCAAAGAGTCGATTCACTGGGAAACCATAACCCTGTGAGCACATACAAGCACAGAAATCCACATGTCTTAATCAGACTCTTGATACAACCTGATTAATTCTCTTGATACAACCAGAACTCTGGTCAAACCTGTAGTGTGTCGGCGCAGATAACGATAAGATTCTTCAGCTCCAAAACAAGGTCTGGGTCTTCACAGTATGACTGGAGAAGAAAGTGATCATCAGATTTACACCAAGAAAACTAAAATAGATTATATATACATGTAGATGACTTATCTAGAATAGATGATTTATCAAATACATAAAGATTATATTGCAAGATTTCTATTTAGATCTTCCTTATGAACAGAGCAAATGTCTTTTTTAAACTCGGAAAAGTTTAATTTCTCACACTGAATAAAACAAATATCATCAAAAATGCCTTGTTGTGAAAAAAGCAGTAATGCCCCTTGGATTAATTATAACTATTTAAAATCAGCTGCAGACAATTGGGTGAAAAGGAAAAAAGAAATTTAAAAAACATTTCTAGCCATGTGATTTAATAAAGGCTTTTTAGATGAGTGACTTGGTATTATTTCCTTTGTTGCCTATGGACTCAGCCCTTAACCAAAGAGAACCATAGTTTAACTGGAATAAGATAAAGACATACAGTTCCAGGCTGCTCTTCTCCCTCCGTTTTTCAGATTAAAAAAAAATTTTTTTGATCCAAAATGTTGATAATTTGAATCACATATACTGTAAAAGAGGGACCAGACACTTCTGTCCTCCAGGTCTAGCTCTGTTTAGGTGTGGGTGATATGAGTCATTCAGTGGCGGTGGGTCTATAGAGGGCGCTGGGGCGCCACCCACCCGTAAAATAGTGACCAAGTTCGTCAAGCAAACCATAACAAATTAAAAAATTAAAAAAATTCAACAACAATGTTATGTTCTCCACATGTAATAGTGTAATTATAATAATAATCCTCAAATAATATTGGTATTACCATTAACCATTCTGCGCTCGGCTAGGCTTGCTGTGTTATTAGATATAAATCCCTCCTCCTCAGGGGCGCCAGTAACGCTGAAGTCTATGACAGCTGTCAAACTTTTTGGTCCCACCCAGGCAAAGGCAGCTTTTCATTGGCGCATGAAAATGTATTTCTTGGGCGCATTTATGTGCGCCAAGGCCAATGGCGTTCTTGCTCATATTTTTAATCTTAACGTGATTGGAGAATTAATCGAAACCAATACGTCCATCATCATCAGAGCAAACGTTCGCGCCACAAGTCCAAGATTCTCACTGCCGTGCCTCACAACCAGAAAAGAGAAGCTACTAAATCCCTACTCTACTTCAACAGCATGGCAACTGTGATAAAAGAAAACTCGGTTGTTTCGTTACGCCAGATACCTTTTTTTCGTCGGTCAGATGAAGAGAAGAAAAGGGTAAAGGACTTAGGACCTGACCATCAGGATTTAAATATTCTGCAGCAGGCAACAGATTGCGGCAGGACGTAGACTCGGAGCTTCTCCTCCGGTGTGTACACTAAACGCAGTTGGCTGACTGGATGTCCAGTAAGTAATGCGCTTTTTTGTTTCCCCTGCGGTATCTCTGTCTTGACTGATTAACAGATCAACATTATTCAATGTCACTCTCTTGTGTGTATTAATAGTTAATCAATATTCAGCCCCTCTAATCGTTTGTATTAATAGTTAATCAATATTCCGCCTCTCTAACTTAATTGTATTAATAGTTAATCAATATTCCGCCTCTCTAACTTGTTTGTATTAATAGTTAATCAATATTCCGCCTCTCTAACTTGTTTGCATTAATAGTTAATCAATATTCAGCCTCTCTAACTTGTTTGTATTAATAGTTAATCAATATTCAGCCTCTCTAACTTGTTTGTATTAATAGTTAATCAATATTCAGCCTCTCTAACTTGTTTGTATTAATAGTTAATCAATATTCAGCCTCTCTAACTTAATTGTATTAATAGTTAATCAATTTTCAGCCTCTCTAACTTAATTGTATTAATAGTTAATCAATATTCAGCCTCTCTAACTTGTTTGTATTAATAGTTAATCAATATTCAGCCCCTCTAACTTGTTTGTATTAATAGTTAATAAATATTCAGCCCTTCTAACTTGTTTGTATTAATAGTTCAATGATATCCAATGTCTGTCTCTGATTGTATTGATGGCTTAACCATTATTTTGTTTAACTGGTGTTATGGTATAATGTGTTTTTTAATGTTTTTATTATTATTAAAGTAGCCTACTTTTGAAAGCTTTTCTGGCCCTAAACATTTTAGATCAACAATATCCAATGTCTCTCTCTAATTGTATTGATGGTTTAACAAGTATTCAGTGCAACTGATGTTAAAGTAGCCTACTTTTGAAATATATTCTACCTCAAAATTAATTTCAGATAATCAATATCCAAGGCCTCTCTGTAGTTGTATTGATACCAATGGTCTAGTTTAACTGGTTTTCAGATTTTGTGTGGTATTCTGGTGGTGACGTGCCTTTTGACCCATCACAAGCAACTGCGCCCCCCCTATAAATTTATTCACCAACCCCCACTGGATATGACAATACTAGAATTAAAACATTCTGACGATCTGCCAAGGCAGCAAGATAGTTCTAGACGAGTATAAAGCAGAGGTCCACAAACCCCGGACCAGTACTGGGCCGTGGGTCATTTGGCACCGGGTGACACAAAAAGAATAAATAACTTACAGTATTTCCATTTTATCTGTAATCCGAGTCTAAAGATGATTTATTTTAAAAAATGGATACTCTCTGTTACATTTGGTTATAGTTCACTCTTGACGCATGTCAAGTCGCTTGGCTCGGTCATGTGATACGTCATCACTAAAAACAAACCAACAAGCTAGCAGAATGATTAAAAACGGGTCTCTGAAAAGTTTCTTTGCAAAGATGACAAGGTTCAGTGTAGAGACAGAAGAGCCTATGACTTCTAAGAAAAAGAAAGCTACATTTAGCACACAATACCAAGAGTCCTACTTAAAATAGGGATTTATTACGACAGGAAATCCCCACTCTGTTTAATATGCAGCAACAAGCTTTCTAATGAGGCAATGAAACCTTTAAAATTGCCCCAGAAAAGAACTGTCATTACAGAGAAACAGCCACAGGGCTTCAACTGATTCAGCATTGTGTAGACTTGTATTTTTCATGCACTTTCATGTATTCCAAAGACAGTAGGTGCAGACGCGTTAAGCGAGCAGTGAGTTATGATGCGTCTTTGGGGGAAAAAAAGGGAAAAATTGACATAACTGTCAGGTTTATGGCCTTTAGACTGTTAATTACTAATTAAGGTTAGAATGTGTGTAAATTATATTTTTTGGTTGTCAGTAATAACATTCTGTTGAATTGTGGTGGCGCAAAGTTAAGACATGCCTTTCAGAGGGGGCAAAAATAAGTTCAAACACTTTCATGTTTGATGAATCACGCTGAGCGTGGAACATTCTGACGATCTGCCAAGGCAACAAAATAGTTATTTGAGTAGTATAAAGCAGAGGTCCCCAACCCACTGACCAGTACCAGGCCGTAGGTCACACGCCTACTTATTTCCATTTTCTCCTCCCAATATTTGCACCTTCTGACAGAAAGGCCTATGTTGAATATTCATCAAGGTCAAAAGCACTGAAGGGATTGCGCGCATCTTGCTGGATTAACGGCCACAGTTCTCCCTGAACCTGCTTAGTAAATAACCTGCTGCTTAATTTTGCACCCGCTTTGAAATTTGCGTTTTAACAAGTGCAAACCTTTGATAAATCAGGGCCTAGGAGTGTAACGGTACACAAAAGTCACAGTTAAGTACATTTTTGGTACACTTTTTTTTTTTTTTTTTTACTTTGATCAGCTTTAAACAAATAATTTTTTTTTCCTAAATTACTTCCCTTCAACTCCTGAAATTAATTTGCTCAGGGGGCAGCAGAGGCAGACGGCATAGAGTCATCACATAAATCACACCACGACTGGAAGAAGGTGCCTCTGCCTTGGCTTGAATGCATTTTATGAAACGGTAGCAATCGAGGTGGGATGTATCATGCTTCAAACCCTGTTTCTACTGTTTTCTGTTCTGTTCTGAACAATATGCATTATGACCTTAAGGTCTGGCAGTTTTTAGGATTATAATGTCAGTTTTGTTCATTATAATTACTTTAAAAAAGGAAAAATAATCAGAAATTATCTGCACTACAATTTTCAACATCATGAAGCTCACTATAAAATTGGTATTTACTAAAACAATAAAGCATTTTGCAAACCCCTCTGTGAAGTAAAGCTTCTTGTGCCAAGGGGCTGCAGACCAAAGAGGAGAACACTGCCTTTGTCAGTGTTCTCCCCCCATGCTGTGTAGCCCATTCTCTGACCTGTTAGCATAATCCCCTTAGTCATTTACAACTGATTGGAGTCCAGCAGTCAGGAATATGCCCTGTTAATCTGATGTTATTGTTGCAATCTGTCTCTCATTAAGCCCCAATGACCTCTTCTTTGGCTACATGCCTATATAGGTTTTGGCCTCTTCTCTTGAGAGTGACATCATTAATGTGCCTTTGGGTGCACTGACCTCCAGTGTCAGTATCAGGGTTTGAGTTAATCAAATATTTTCTGTATTTGACCAGGTTTTTTTAAACGGTGACGAAAAACCTTAAGGCTGTCTGTTATTTTGACAGATGAGCAGATGGTTACAACTTTAAATGCGGTGTACAGGTAACTAAATCAATCAAAAAAGATTCTAATGAGAGCATCTGAGCATTATCTCAGACCTTGACACCGTACTCAATGCATCTCACTAACTAATAGCTGACACCACGAAGAACAGTTACTGAGGTTTTGGAGCGCATTGCTCCCAAGAGCCCGGTGTTGTGCCAAGCAATGCTGCAGGATTTCCTCCTGCTGAAGCGATAGCTTGAGGGTCAGGAAACGGCTTGTTCAGAGAGTCTTTCTGACTTCTGATCACTTAACTGGAGAAATGTTTCCTTATTTCAAAACTTTCGTTGAAGTGGCGCTTAATTCCACACTCCAGTGTGGCAGCCTCCAGAACAACATCTAAACCCTCGTGAGAAGTCATTTGTCTGAGGCTAAAATTCAAAACCTCATGATGAAAACTTCTGCAGCAATCCTACTATTTGAGTACGCACAAATGGGTGACGATTTCAGTTCTATGCAGAGCAGGAGGAAGTTGTGAGACTGTGCGTTCAGGACACAACAGGTGAACTGTTTGAATTTGAAGTGCAATCGTTTCATTTCATTTTTTATGTAGTTCTCTATTCAGCTTGTTCAGATTGAATATTTTATTTAAATAAATAAAAATACAGAGAGGAACAGAAGTATTTGAACACCCTGCAATTTTGCAAGTTCTCCCACTTTAACTTATGGAAGAGTCAGAAATTCACTTTGTAGGTGCATTTCCTCTGTGAGAGACAACTTTTTTTCATTCAGGAAGTCACATTGATTTTTTTATTATATTGTATTTTATTGCTGCACATAAGTGTTTGAACACCTGGCAATCAGCAATAATTTTGGCTCTCAAAGCCTTTCAAAAGTCCACCTCTACTCCACTTATTAATCTAAATTAGTAGCACCTGTCTGAGCTCGTTAAAGACACCTATCCACCCCACAGTCAATCCGACTCCAACTACTGCCATGGGCAAGACCAAAGAGCTGTCAAAAGACACCAGTGACAAAATTGTAGGTGTCCACAAGGCTGGAAAGGGAAGCGGGGCAATTGCCAAGCAGCTTGGTGGAAATAGATCAACGGTTGGAGCAATTGTTAGAAAATGGAAGAGGTTAAAGATGACTGTCAGTCTCCCTCGGACTGGGGCTCCATGAAGATCTCAGCTGGTAGGGTATCACTGATGATGAGAAAGGTGAGAGAAATAATCAGCCCAGAACTACACGGGAGGAGCTGGTCAATGACATGAAGAGAGCTGGGACCACAGGTTCAAAGGTTACTGTCAGTAAAACACATGTTGTTCAACACACGTCATGGTTTAAAATCATGCATTGCACCGAAGGGTCACCTGCTCAAGTCCTTACATCTCCAGGCCCGTCTGAAGTTTGCATATGACCATCTGGATGATCCAGAGGAGGCATGGGAGAAAGTCATGTGGTCAGATGAGACAAAAATAGAACCTTTTGGTCTAAACTTCACTCGTCATGTTTGGAGGAAAAAGAAGGATGAGTTCCATCCCAAGAACAACATGCCTACTGTGAAGCATGGGGGTGGAAACATCATGCTTTGGGGCTGCTTTTCTGCAAAGGGGAGAGGATGACTGCACTGTATTAAGGAGAGGATGAATGGGACCATGTACTGTGAGATTCCTTCAGTCAGAGTATTGAAGACGGGTCGTGGCTGGGTCTTCCAACATGACAATGACCTGAAGCACACAGCCAAAATAACCAAAGTGTGTCTCCTTAAAAAGCATATCAAGGTTCTGGAGTGGGCTGGCCAGTCTCCAGACCTAAATCCAATAGAAAATCTTTGAAGGGAGCTTAAACTCCGTGTTGCTCAGCGACAGCCCCGAAACCTTATGCCACGTTCACACCGCAAGCTTTGTCGGCGTCCAAAAACGCTCACAAAACGACTAGTTTGAAGCATTTTTAAGCCGGAAGCTTGCAAAGCCTGCCACTTGCTGAGCAAAAAAAAGAGAGCGTGGGCGGGGCTTCCTCTGTTGTCGGATGTTTTAAACAATGGCGGATCGTATAGAGAGAGTGGCTTGGCTTTATTTGCTAAATAAAGGTAGACAACATCGACGTCGGGCGCATTAGCGCTGTTTGTGGATACAGCTGATTTTTGAGAGGCGTTCTGAGGTTGGAGAGTTTAACCATCCGGAGCTGGGTATGGATGAGGTTCGCTTTCAGCGCTACTTTAAATGTGTAGTGACGTCACTGCAGTGAGACGCTCTGATTGTTGTGCTCAGGGGACGGCGCCAAGCTGAACTTCTGCGTTGCTGGCTTTTGACACTTTGAAGCTTGGAAAGCAGCATAAGCCTCACAAATTGCCATGGCCAAAGCACACAAAGCACTGCAGAAACTCTGATGGCCTCAACCATAGACTTAACATGTAATCTTGCCGTTCTAGGCGTTGACGTTTTGGGCGGTGTGAACGCGGCATTATTGATCTAAAGAAGATCTGTGTGAAGGAGTGGGCCAAAATCCCTGTTGCATTGTGTGCACACCTGGTCAAGAACTACAGGTAATGTTTGACCTCTGTAACTGAAAACAAAGGCTCCTGTACCAAATATTAACACAGATTTTCTCATACTTATGTGCACCAATAAAATATAAATAAATTCTTTAAAAAACAGACAATGTGATTTCCAAAAAAAATGTTAAATGCTGTCTCTCACAATGGAAATGCACCTACAATGTGGATTTCAGACCCCTCCATACTTTTTCGAAGTGGGAGAACTTGCAAAATGGCAGGATGTTTAAATACTTATGTTCCTTACTACAAATATGATTGCAGGTGTTATAATTTAAAATTTTGACGGGTAAAAATAGATTATGATCGGATTTTTAAAAAAAATGATGGACAATAAAAATATCTAGCACGACCTCTGGTCAGTATGTATGTCTATCAAGAACTGAAGGAAAGTGTTCCCCATATACATAGAGTTATCTCATGCAGGCTATGTTATCTTTCTAAAAATCAACAGTTTCTTCTCTTTCACAGATAGTGCTGCTGATGTCTTTACATGTTAGCGTGTGTGATGACCTACAGAGTGTGTGCGGAGCACAGCAATGATCTTGGACAAGGCCATGTTCCACAGTTCATCGGTGAAAGCTCTGGTCACCAGCCCCCTCGTGGCATGAAGGATATGGTCCTCCACCACAAAAAACCTGAGGACAAACACAAGTCTACATCCCAGAATTTTCGAGTCCAACCAAAAGCGAACCAAACTGTAACTTGCATCTTACCCCACAATCTGATTAAAGTATCTTCTGTAGCCCTCCACAGTTTCATGCTGAAAATAGAAAAAACAAAACTATTTCAGTGTATATACATTTTTGGAATACACCCTGTTGCTTTAAGAGAGGGTGCATTGCTTAATGAACAAGCTGGTCTCAGAATGTTTTCTTTCATGATTCTTTTGATCCTTGTATTTTGTAACTTGTGATTAGTAAATGGAGAGCATTGTGTAGTGAAAGAGAACTGGAGAGGGAGAAATATCTGTATTTATGTATAATATATGTATTTGCTGGTCAATGTTTGGTTGTCTGGCCTGCAGTAGTTTCCATTTACACACGTTGCAAGATGCGAGGTGCTCACCATGTTAGCCTGTGGCTGCAACACTAGGCGGGCTTGTTTCTTCCTCTGTTTCCTGTAATAGTTCTCAAATGTTTCTCTGTCACCCTGCAAACACAAAAATTATAGATACAGACTAAAACGGGTGGATTTAAGGATAAAGCATTTTAAATGTAATGATTCTCATGAAAGAGAAACCCTTCATAATATGATGTGTTGTTGTTGATCTGCAGTTTTATTGCAGCATCATTTTAAGACCTGGTAATGAAGTGATTTTTTTTTATTTTTATTATGCCCAGATACTTACAACTTTTGCATACAAAAATGGAAACCACAGTAGGTATCTAGATCTTTAGCAAAAATGCATTTTGTTATTGAGGAAAGAATTAGGACACCCTGCCCCCGAATATCTGGTGTAACCCAGTCAGCTAGAAATAACTTCAGTGAGCTGCTTCTTGTAGACGTCTACCAGTCTCTGACATTGGTCTATGTGGTTTGACCCACGCCTCACTTTCAGCTGTGAGATGTTTGAGGGGTTCTTGCATGTTCAGCCTGTTTCAAGGCATTCCACAGCATCTCAATGAGATCAAGATCTGGGCTTTGACTAGGCCCAGAAAATTTCATTTAATTTTCAGCCAGTTCTGGGTGGATTTACTGGCAAGTTATCGTCACGTTTTAGAGTCCAGTTTTGCTTCAGCTTTAATTTTTACAGACAATCTCAGATTTTCCTCAAACATCCTCTGGCATATGACAGAATTAATACTGGGATCCATGATGGTGAGCTGGTCAGGTCCTACAGCAGCAAAGCATCCCAAACCATGACACCTCCACCTCCATGCTTTCACAGTTGGTATGAACTTCTATTCCTGGACTTCCGTATATGGTTTCAAGCCAAATATGTTCTCTGGAACTGAGGGCACGAAGGTCTGATGAACATCACAAACAACCCCATGAGGAATATTTTGATTCCTCCAAAGAAGAGGCTTTCTACAACCAAAATGATTGGTTTGAAGTTTGTGTAAAATTATTATTTTCATGTTTGTTTGTTTTTTTGGTTTTTGTTTTTACAAAGGACTATGTACAAATATAATGAATGCCGCCCACTCTGTGCGTCATATGATTTCGGATTTTTCTCTAAATTCATTTCTTCCATGTAAAACAGTAGAGTTGATTTGTTTATCTTTTGTCAAAGGGTGACTAAACTGTTATTATAAAGTTATTACACTTCTGGAAGAACAGAAAGCCTCAAACTGTGAAACAGACTGAAAAAAACAACAGACAGCTCATCATTCAGCTACAATCTGAAATAGGGGTAAGTAATTGTTGTGGGGGGGGGGGGGGGGGTATATGTGATAAAAAATAAAGTAAAGTTATTTAAAGTCTAAGTATTGAAATAATAAATTCTGTTTGTTTTTATGGAGCTGCTCCCTGTAAGTGGAAACATGCCTCCAGCAAGAATCAGGTGCTTGACAATAAGTCAATAATTCGTAATTCAGATGTTGAGGGAAAAAAAATCATTTATTCCTGTTTATCTTAGTTTGCATAAAACTGGGTTAAAAAATTTTTTTATTACATTTATTTACTTCACTTTTGTGAAGCTAAGGCTTGGCCAGACCAATTTCAAGCATCAAAACAATTCATTTAAATAAACAAAGATGTTGTTATAAAACAATTATGCAATATATTACCCTCTTTGCTGTAACCCAAAAAATAACCTCGTCTTACATAGAATTCCGAGTCTGTTGAATATGTTAATATTCTGAATACTGTAAAAATAACCAAACTATAAAATAACCAAAGTCCACATTTTTAAAATTGACCTTAAATACTCATATGTCCAAAAATACACCAATTGGCTCTCCTAATTTTTCTAATGACTGTACAAAAGAATAAAAGCAGGTGTATATTTTTGGCTGAATATGCATTACATCTCCTTAACGAGTGAATGTGTTTAAGCAGCAGTAGCACCCACCAGTACAGTGTAAATATGTAGACACCTGTAGACAGGAGAGAAATCCACCAGGTCCTGAGCTGTAAGAATCTGGAAGACACATGTGAAAAAACACAAGTATTTATAAAACATTCATGCAAGAACTCAGAACCCCTTAGACAATGATCGATTTCAAAACCAAAAGTTTTATTGCTGGCGTTAATTGTTAAATGACTTCATTACAACTTTAATTCAATTTAATGACCACAACAATAAAACAGATGTGCATTTGTAAGAGACTAGAGATTGGACCGATATGGGTTTTTCTATCACCAATGCGGATATATTAACAATATGGTAAAAATCGGCCTGATATATCGATCTATCCCAAATAGAGACATTAGGATATGTGGACACAGAAAGCTAATTAATTTAACATAAAGCAAATGAAGACATTTGTTTCAGTTTGTCTCACTTCTTCATCTGCTTCCTCCTCGTCTCCAGTGTCGTCATCAGTCAGTAGGCCGTTGGTAATGTGCATGTGTGTCCGTCCGCTCAGCGAATACACCGGCTTGCTGTAGTGGCCAGTATGGACCTGCTTTGCTACAGCACTGTTGAAGGTCCGGTGCTGCTGTGCCTGGGCAGATGTGTCATACACGGATTGAACAAACAGTTCTGTACGGCTATCAGTAAGATTGTTGAAAAGAAACACCGAACCTGTCTCATTGCAGTCTCTCCAACCTTGTCTGAATGCTTTCGGATGCTTTCTAGGAAGTCCTTGAGGTCGGACATTGAGATGTCTTTGATTTCCACCCTCAGTCTGGGCAGATTTTCTGCCATGATCTGACAGAATCTATACTGACTGACCCTGAAGAGGTGGGAGGGGGTCACAACCAGTTAACTCCTTTCCATTATGAAATTACAGTTTAATCTAACATTACATCAACTTTTATTTACAACAGCTGCCACCATTAATTACAAACTCTCCTTTCATCTGACTGGGCTCCAGGCAGTTAATCATTTCCCCCCTGTCTGCAGAGCTTTTTAATATCTATTAATCATTTAATATTATTCTAATTTGATAAATCACAACCTGATCAGATCCATTAGCATAAATCCTTGCAGGAACTATTCTAAACTTTTACTGTAGGATTTTTTCCAACAACTTTGACTGTAATCCTACCTTGGAATGTACACCTTCTCTAGCTGCTCCATGGTTTTCAATGCAGCATAATACCTGTGGAAAAAACAGTGCTGCTCCAGTTAAGAGGGTTAAGTACGACACTAAAAAGATCAGCATAACAGCATATCTTATTTCCTGAAACGGACTGCCTTACAATGTTAAAGACAGGTTTGCTAAACTAAATAAATGCCACTTAAAATATCTATTCTATGGGATATTAACATTAGAATTACCCTGACACATGACTTTAAGTTGTAGATAAGTTATGGCACAGGTTAACGGGAGAGCTAGAAAGGAATAAGATCTGAGTGCCTTCACTCCTTTCAGAAAGTTCAAAACTGCGCAACTCTTCTACTGATCTGTAGGTCGGATGCAAAGTTTGGTCAGACAAAACATTTGATGAAACTAAACTAGAACATTTTCTAAAATGAGCAGCAGAGGAGTGGGAGGAAAAGTTGATAAAAAGAAAGAGCAAACATACTTTTAGAACCATGTGTAGTCAACCTCCACCTTACACCTCTGACCTCTTAGAACCCCACACACTTCACAATCTGAGATCTTCCCATCATGGGCTGCTAAAAGCTCCATGGGAACATTTAAAGAAGAAAAAAAAGATCAATCCTGTATAGAGCAGTTGCCCCAAAGGTTGCCTCCATCTTTATTATGTACTAATTATGTTGATTCTTTGGAAAGCAGTTTAAGATTAAATTATTTCGAATGGATTTTAACCTGATTAGGGCTGTTATATTATTCGTTTTTACTTAGTTCCTAGGGGTATACGGTACACAAAAATCACAGTTCTGTATGTTTTCGGTACACTTTATCAAGATAAATATATACAGATGTGCATATGTCTTTTATTTTTTATTTTTACTTTGATCAGCATTAAACAAATAACCTTCTTTCCTGAATTCCTTCCTTTCAATTCCTGAAATTAATTTGGTTTTGTTATGTTTTATAACTTGAAAGACATGAAAGTTTAGAACTGACTGGAGATTTGCTGTTAGGAAAATCCTTTCACATCAACGGTGATTCTGCCGACTTGCGTTTTATTCAAAATAAGGAGTCTGGGCTGATTGGATGCTACTTGTAGCCATGTGGACGTCAGCTGGTTTTTCTCTAGTATCAGTGATGCCTGATTCACACAGAGTATAGAACGGATGCGGTCCATACAGCTTCCGCAAAGATAAAAAAATATTGAGTCCAATCCAAGCATTCTCACCGGCTGCGATGTGGTGTGGCTCCGAATTTTTCCAGACGCCAAATGCAGATTTCCATGAAGTTAAAGAAATTAAATGCGCCAGACAGGAAGTGAGACGTTGGCCAGCGAGGTGTATCCGATATATTTCAAAATAAAACTCGTGTCGAATTCCTTTTCCGTCTTTTTCTTTTACTATTAAAGCTACATTGTGTAAGATCTGCTCCCATCTAGCGGTGAAACAACCAACTGAATATTACGTTCTAGCTCCACCTCCCACCCCCCCATTCCGAGCGCGTTTTAACTCCTATGGTGGCCGTTTCATGCCGAGGTTAACATGGCTTCCAGTACTACGACTTCATCCAGTGTTCCTTCCAGTGATGAGGATACTTTAGAAAACTACATTGCATTTAGTTATATAGTCAGACGTCTGCCGCGTCGCTAGTAGACAATCTCCCTCTGGCATTCGTCACGGTGCAACTGAGTGTAGCCAAAGCGCGAAAGGCGAAGCTAGAATTTCCAGGAATGTCCCTCGTTGGCAAATGTATTTCAAAGATGGAGGTTTAACATGGATTCAGCCATTCGAGCGACTCGCTCGTATGTTTTCTGAATAGCAGATTCAACACTTACAAGAATACTTTCATTAGTAGGTGGAAGTAATTACACATTAAAGAGCACAAAAAATACACAATGTAGCTTTATACATATGTCACATTTTGTCAGTGTGTTACATACTATTGCTAAACATGCATTGCTTCCACTATGTGATTTCCGGAGACGTTCCGGCACACAAACCACAGTCGCTGTGAATAGCAGTCCATACGGACACCGGACTGCATCCGTTCAGCACTCTGTGTGAATCAGACATGATGTTTCTATTCAGCTTGACATTGTTACAGGTAAGTCATTCAGTTCAGTGCAGAGCGTGTTATGGACATTATTGCTATTAAAAGATGCGTTCGCTGAAAAGGTTTTGTTTCGGTCCATTTTTCCTTTTCTACTGTAGCTGTATGAGAAACCATTCATGTTCCCAAATAGCAGAGTTTAATGATAGCTGGGAGTCCTTTCCTTTTGGTTTTGGTGTCACTTCATAAAATTGCACTGCAGTCTGAGTTCCGCACATAAACATTCTGCATGTGTTCAGATAGAAAACAGCTCGATTTGCCGTACCAAAAAATCCGAATACATGAACCTTACACCCCTATCAGCTACTATTAGTACAGTGGCTTGCAAAAGAATTCGGCCCCCTTGAACTTTTCCACATTTTGTCACATTACAGCCACAAACATGAATCAATTTTATTGGAATTCCAGGTGAAAGACCAAAACAAAGTGGTGTACACGTGAGAAGTGGAACGAAAATCATACATGATTCCAAACATTTTTTACAAACAAATAACTGAAAAGTGGGGTGTGCGTAATTATTCAGCCCCCTGAGTCAATACTTTGTAGAACCACCTTTTGCTGCAATTCCAGCTGCCAGTCTTTTAGGGTATGTCTCTACCAGCTTTGCACATCTACAGACTGAAATTCTTGCCCATTCTTCTTTGCAAAACAGCTCCAGCTCAGTCAGACTAGATGGACAGCGTTTGTGAACAGCAGCTTTCAGATCTTATCACAGATTCTCGATTGGATTTAGATCTGGACTTTGACTGGGCCATTCTAACACATGGATATGTTTTGTTTTAAACCATTCCATTGTTGCCCTGGCTTTATGTTTAGGGTCGTTGTCCTGCTGGAAGGTGAACCTCCGCCCCAGTCTCAAGTCTTTTGCAGACTCCAAGAGGTTTTCTTCCAAGATTGCCCTGTATTTGGCTCCATCCATCTTCCCATCAACTCTGACCAGCTTCCCTGTCCCTGCTGAAGAGAAGCACCCCCAGAGCATGATGCTGCCACCACCATATTTGACAGTGGGGATGGTGTGTTCAGAGTGATGTGCAGTGTTAGTTTCCGCCACACATAGCGTTTTGCATTTTGGTCTCATCTGACCAGAGCACAAACAGGACTTCTTATGGTTTTCTTTTAACAATGACTTTCTTCTTGCCACTCTTCCATAAAGGGCAACTTTGTGCAGTGCACCACTAATAGTTGTCCTATGGACAGATTCCCCCACCTGAGCTGTAGATCTCTGCAGCTCATCCAGAGTCACCATGGGCCTCTTGGCTGCATTTCTGATCAGCGCTCTCCTTGTTCGGCCTGTGAGTTAAGGTGGACGGCCTTGTCTTGGTATGTTTACAGTTGTGCCATACTCCTCCCATTTCTGAATGATCGTTGAACAGCGCTCCGTGGGATGTTCAAGGCTTGGGAAATCTTTTTGTAGCCTAAGCCTGCTTTAAATTTCTCAATAACTTTATCCCTGACCTGTCTGGTGTGTTCTTTGGACTTCATGGTGTTGTTGCTCCCAACATTCTCTTAGACAACCTCTGAGGCCGTCACAGGGCAGCTGTATTTGTACTGACATTAGATTACACACAGGTGCACTCTATTTAGTCATTAGCACTCATCAGACAATGTCTATGGGCAACTGACTGCACTCAGACCAAAGGGGGCTGAATAATTACGCACACCCCACTTTTCAGTTATTTATTTGTAAAAAATGTTTGGAATCATGTATGATTTCCTTTCCACTTCTCACGTGTACACCACTTTGTTTTGGTATTTCACGTGGAATTCCAATAAAATTGATTCATGTTTGTGGCTGTAATGTGACAAAATGTGGAAAAGTTCAAGGGGGCCGAATACTTTTGCAAGCCACTGTAACTTGGGTCCAAAACTCACTCCTTGGACTTGTATTCTAACACTGGGATCATGGATTCAATTAAATGCAATCCAGTTTTCTGGAAGTAAACACAACACCACCTGTAAAGCTGAAATGAATGAGGTGATTTCATCAACACCAACAACATCCAGAGTGGACTTTCAAATGACCAGAATAAACGGCTCATCAGATTACCACAGAAACATATATTAATATACAGATGACATTTGACCCAAACAAGATTGTATAACAGACAGAAGGACTTCCATGAAAAGCCTGCAGAACACAATCATTTCCTTTTTGTTGGTTTTCATGGAACAGACACCCACACACACAAACTGAGTGCTATTTTAAACTTTTTAAACTATTAAGGCCAAACCTGATGCAAGATGGGACTAACTTGGCCACAGAAGCTTTGGCTCTGGTCTGAGAAGCTTCCTCCAGGCAACAGTCCACATCCAAATTTCTTCAGGAAGTTTTCTAGTTATTATTATTATCAACCTGAGTTTGGTATGTGCGTTAATTATATGAGTTCATCGTTAGGTAAGTGTGCTAGATCCCATCATTAGGCTGATAGGCAGGCTGTGAAGGGATCTAATTGGTTGGTCAGTGAGTGTAAAATTTGTTGTTGACAAATTAATAGAAATACATTCTCATAAGCCTCTTGATGAAAAGGTTTGTCAGAACACAGTGAGAGGACATAAAATCTAGAAGTGATTGGAAACTGAAAGGAATTTGAGTCAGCACTTACATAACACTGTAATGTGCATTTATGCATATGGGCCATATAGACACCATATCAGACATGTTAAAAGGACACTTCATCCATTCACTGACAATTCCAGAAAGGTTGCTATTATTGTGTGATTGCCTTAGACTGGCTGTGGGGAATGACAGACTGGTAGGGATGGGGTTCTTTTGTGAACAAGAGCAAAGTGAGGGTCAATTGTCCCTCCAGAGAACAGATTCCTCGGTTGGTGCACAGCAAAGGGTCATTATTATTCTGTCTAAACCAAACACCCCGTCCTTCATTATACATTATTCAGCAATCACCACAGTGGAAGCTTTTGATGTAAAAAGGAGGCATGATCAAACCTCATATTCTGGAGAGTTTTAATGGTAAATGGCCTGTATTTGTATAGCACTGTATCTAGTCTTGAGGACCACAAAGCACTTCACACTACATTCAGTCATTCACCCATTCAAGTACACAATCACACGCTGATGCTGTTGAGCTACATTGTAGCTACAGCTGCCCTGGGGCACACTGACAGAGGCGAGGGTGCCAGACACAGGCACCGCCAGGCCCTCTGACCACCACCAGCAGGCAAGGAGGGGGAAGTGTCTTGCCCAAGGACACAATGACCAAGACGGATAGAGTGGGGGCTTATTTAAACAATAAGTACCTACAGTGGGATAAAAAAGTATTTAGTCAGCCACCAATTGTGCAAGTTCTCCCATGTAAAAAGATGAGAGGCCTCTAATTTTCATCATAGGTATACCTCAACTATGAGAGACAAAATGAGAAAAACTAAATCCAGAAAATCACATGGTCTGATTTTTAAATAATTTATTTGCAAATTATGGTGGAAAAAAATATTTGGTCACCTACAAACAAGCCAGATTTCTGGCTCTCACAGACCTGTAACTTCTTCTATAAGAGTCTCCTCTGTCCTCCACTCCTTACCTGTATTAATGGCACCTGTTTGAACTCGTCATCAGTATAAAAGACACCTGTCCACAACCCTCAAACGTGTCGGACTCCTCAATCCACAATGGCTAAGACCAAAGAGCTGTCAAAGGATACCAGAAGCAAAGTTGTAGACCTGCACCAGACTGGGAAGACTGAATCTGCAATAGGTAAGCAGCTTCGTGTGAAGAAATCAACTGTGGGAACAATTGTTAGAAAATGGAAGACATACAAGATCACTGATAATCTCCCTCGATCTGTGTCTCCACACAAGATCTCAACCCATGGAGTCAAAATGATCCTAAGAAGGGTAAGCAGAAATCCCAGAAACCACACTGGGGGATCTAGTGAATGACCTGCAGAGATCTGGGACCAAAGTAAAAAAGGCTACCATCAGTAACACACTACGCCGCCAGGGAATCACATCCTGCAGTGCCAGATGTGTCCCCCTGCTTAAGCCAGTACATGTCCAGGCCCGTCTGAAGTTTGCTAGAGACCATTTGAATGTTCCAAAAAAGATCCCATCAGCAAGGGCATTGAAGATGAACCCTAACTTTCACCATGACAATGATCCCAAACACATTGCCCGGGTAACGAAGGAGTGGCTAAGTAAGAACCATTTCAAGGTCCTGGAGTGGCCTAGCCAGTCTCTAGATCTCAACCCCATAGAAAATCTTTGGAGGGAGTTAAAAGTACATGTTGCCCAGCAACAGCTCCAAAACATCAGTGCTCTAGAGAAGATTTGCATGGAGGAATGGGCCAAAAATACCAGCAACAGTGTGTAAAAACCTTGTGAAGACTTACTGAAAACGTTTGACCTCTGTCATTGCCAACAAAGGGTATATAACAAAGTATTGAGATGAACTTTTGTTATCGACCAAATACTTATTTTCCACCATAATTTGCAAATAAATTCTTTAAAAATCAGACCATGGGATTTTCTGTATTTTTTTCTCCTCGTTTTATTTCCTCATAGTTGAGGTATACCTATGATGAAAATTACTGGCCTATCATCTTTTTAAGTGGGAGAAATTGCACAATTGGTGGCTGACTAAATACTTTTTGCCCCACTGTATCTCCAATCTCAATGTGAATTATGTGATCTGAAATAATAGTTTCTCCTGGTAAGAAGTTAAACTCATCTATCAACAATGTTCCTTCTGAATAGCAAGAATGTATTTGTGGATAGTTACCTTCAATCAATCAATCAATCAAACTTTATTTATAAAGCTCTTTTCATACAAAATTGCATCATAAAGTGCTTTACAGATTAAAATGACCCCACATAAACCTACATTCCCATCCCTCCCCCACAGATTTAAAAGTATGGTCACAGTTATACCCCCGTTCCCCCAACCCAACTACCATGTGCACAAACAGTTAAAAGCAACAGTAAAAAAGGACATTGGGCCGAGTGTAGATGAACCATGCAAGGAAACGCCATCAGAGGAGCCATCTGCACCGGCAGCAGTACATCAACTGCAGCAAACGAGGCACCAACACAGGGCTCCCAGTGAAGGCAAGGCCAAGACCCCCACCTCCACCCAGGTAGCTGCAGCCGGCACTGCTCCCAGGGCAGAGGGATCCCACAGAGGAAACAGTGGAACTGGGATTAAGATAACAAATTAAAATATGAAGATAACCAGTAAATAAATGTGATTAGATAGTAAAACATTGATAAAATATAATCATTCATCACATAATTTAAAAATATTAAAATAAAGAGTAAATAAGTATGAGATTATATAGTAAAACACTGATCAAATTTAGAACCATTTAGTGTAAAACATTGATAAAGTTTGAACAGGTAAAACATGCAGAGTAATTAAGCATATACTAATAAATAATAATTAAATACAGCAGCAAACCCAACTCAAATTAATGAAAAATGACAATAATTCTTCCTGATAAGAATGTATGAGCTTTAATGTTTATTGGGAATAGGAAGAGTGCTATTTGGTATATCTAAAATGTTAACTTTCACTAGGAAACATCATTTTGTGGATATTTGTTTTTAGGTCCTTCCACTTTCCTGGCAAGAACAAGTTAAGACATCTATCTGTTGTGCTACATGAGAGAAAACTAACAGATGGAAAGGAAGAGACTTGTCTGTGAAACATCCAAAAACAAGATCACCATTTTTATGTTTGTTTTCTGAAAACCAGAATAATGACATAGAGAAGTTTTTAATACTTTCTTATGACTCAGTACTCTACATTAACTAAGATTACTATGGCCAGATGATGATGCCATGTAGCGTTGGGTATGGATTCAAATTACAAGAATTGATTCGGTTCTGATTCTCAAGAGTTAGAACTGATTATCACAATCCGCTTCAATCCAATCTGTTCCAATTCAATATTGATATGGGTCAGTACTATAAAATAAATTTTTTTTGAGCTGTTACCGTAATAACATGTTTGGGATAGAGAAAAAACAGAGTTTGAGCGATTTAATTTCTGGTTTAATTCAACATCAATATTTATGCCTAATAACTTAATATTAATATAACTATTGATGAGATTCAATGATTTAATTGATTAATTGGGGCACCACTCCTATATTTACGTAATATTCGGAGAATTTCCAGACTTTCAGTCTCCTCTGAAGGATGTGAGCTCAGACGCTGTGAACCGCAACTGCATGCACAATAAAACAGGGAAGCTTCTCTTTAAAATATAACAGGGTTTATTAACACAATAGATTAACCTTACAGCCAACTCACTGTGTCGACAATCCCATCTATTCTAATGCATACAATGTACAAGCTACCGACGATCTTAGAAAAATGTATAAATGGAGGACAATCAAAAGGGGATCACTTCCACCTGTGTGTGTGTGTGTGTAGGTGTGTGTGTGTAGGTGTGTGCGTGTGTGCGTGCGTGTGAGAGAGAGAGAGCGAGAGAGAAGAGTGTGAGTAGGGGGACGATCATAAAGTCTGTGAAGCAAAGACCAACAGAGTTGGACCGCATGGGCTTCAAAAGCCAGACTCACCCTACAGTGGAGATGATGTGGAAATAAAGGGACAATTAGAACTAGTTTTAGCAGACGATGGACACCACGTGACCTGGTCTAGGGTGGGCAGCCGGCCCAAACAGGTGGCGGTACGGCTACAATCGATTGATGTTAACAGAATAAAAGGAAAAGACAGAAAATATAGAGCACTGCTTCTAACGATAACCAGTTTACAACACAGAGCATACAACACTCAAGGTCACCGTGCGGCAACGCTAATTGGCGATGAGTAAACAGTGGTTTACAAGTTCACAAACTTATATCAGCCAACAGAAAGACGATATGTAACCCGTCTGACCTAACTCCTCTACCCAGACTTAGCAGAAATAAAGCAGGTTTACTTGGCAATGATTCTCTTCTGTCCATTCCAGTCTATGACAAACAATGGAGAAAAGGGAACGAAAGTGTTTAAACGGTGGTAGAGGCAGCCATGCACAGCTGAGGTCAGAGGTGGACGCGTCCAAATGCAGGCAATGACCGAAATTGGACCTGTTTTCAGAGAGCTATCTTGGTATAGCTCAGATGCCAGTAGACTTCCAAGATACACAAACGGGAAGCTGGATAGCTTGGCAGGTAATACTTCGAAGTTTTCAGGGCAGTTCTTTCCTGGTCCAGCAGGTCAAAACAAAAGAGGGAAAGTTGCTAGCAATTCAATTGAGCGTCTCCATTCAGCTCAGTGATGAGCAGGGGAAAAACGATGATTTCATGTTCTGTACCCCTTTATCAACTCTGTAATGTCATCACTGGCCACAGACCAATGAGAATGCTTTGATGACGGGGCAAGGGATGCTTGGAGGTGCAGTCCATTCAGTTCGTGGAAAATGGATCCCAACACATGACTGTAATTCAATGGTGCAACACTGGGTTGGGTTACAGTTAAACGGGGGAAACATCTGCCACATCCTTGTAACCTGGTCCCACCAGGTTCACCATGGATTGGTGATGCAATCTACATCAGCCAAGACTCAGAAGGACCAGTGAGGGAAGGACATTGAGCCATTCCACCTGGTCAGACACTCGCACAGGGTCAAGGGAGTGAACTATCCCCAAGAGCCATAGGTTGCCACCCAGAAACCAACCACGCCACAACATGACTCCCCATTAAAGCTGCAGTCCAGAGAATATATTTATGTATCAAAGTTTTATAAATCTTTAAAATGATAGTGGGGCTCAATACTATGATAAAGGGCAAGTGCCCAACAACACTCGGGTGGTGCTCAATAGCGCTTGCTGCTTACTTCTTTGACTCGCTGTGTCACCACAGGTGATCCACGTGCACCACTGCTGCGGTAGGGCTGGAGGGAGGGAAGGGGAGGGGCCTTGGTACGTCGGATTCAAAAAATCTCTCTCCATCAAATACTCCAGACTGCACCTTTACTGGCCAGGATGCATATTATTATGAAATGTAAATCCTCCAAAACATAACCTGTGAAAAGCCACCATGTTTTATGATGCTTAATAATAATAATGGCTTGCATTTATTTAGCACTTTTCAAAACCCTCAAAGAACTTTACAACTCCATTATTCATTCACTCTCACATTCACACAATGGTCGAAGCAAGCTACGATTGTAGCTTGGCCGTTCGCTTGAATGTAGATTTTATGCATTTTGCAAATCCTGCAATGACAAATTGTACAACTATCCAGTTGTTGACCATTCGCTGAGCTTTGGTCCTAGTTAGGTTAGTCTTTCCATATCTACATTTTTACAATTGGTAGTAGGTTGTAAGGAAATCTGTTGTGATTGTATTACCTTTTGGAATCCAGTTGCTCTTTTAGCTTGCTGTACATTTCAAGCACTACAAAAGAACACAGCATAAAAGACAGAATTAGTTTGTAAGTTTAAGATGTTGCTAGATTTAGCTAATAAAGAACAAAATAGCAGAAATTTAAACAAAGATCGACTAGAAAATCAGACACTAGTTTGAGTAATTTTCCACATAGAAACAAACATGAAACCAGTGAACCAGAAGGTGATGAAGCACACCTCCTCTCTGTGACTCAGTGACCTAGCTGTCTTTTTATTGTTGGACCAGCTTCACACCATATGCATGTTTGTTAGTTGTCTTTACGAGTTCGCACATTTTTCAGGAGATATTTCAGAGGTAAAGCAAATACAAACATTATTAGGGACTTGTTATTGTATCGAAACTAGTCATACATCTTCTAATAGTCAAAATGTATCCAGCATGTACTTAAAGTGTAACTCATCCCCTATCAGTGTTAAAACTCCACCCACATTTCCTGTTTGAAAAATGCCTCAAAATGAGACGTTTCCTGGCGGACGAGCGAGGGGGAGGGCTGGGCGTGGTCTGCACTGTGACTGACATGTTGACAACTGAGCTGCTGCAGCTGCGGCTCCTATGTGCGGCACACATGCATGGAGCGCATTAGTGATGCGAGCTCCATTGCCTCAGAGGGGGGAAATTTTGAAGTTTAGGATTTCTCTCCAACTCTTTCACCAGAGGAAAGAGAGAAAGGTTCTGTGTAGGACGCGAGCGGCCCTGAGCTGTATCATTTTGAGCCGATGGCTCGTGAGTTGCCATCGGGGCAACAGGTGCCGAGCCTGCAGTGGCATCGCGGCATAAAATGGGCCCATCTCTGAGTGGTCCATAGTTGTTAGCCATAGCTAAGGCTAAATTTAGATTATCTCGAGTAATATCGTGTGACTCTGCCTCAACAGATGCACCCGAGGCCACTTTACCTCATTGTCTGCAACAGAAAATGTATGTTGCAAAGGGGTGCCCAAGATATAAATCAAAGTGCATTAAAAAAATAACTCTTAGCCCTGATTTCATTATCCATTTTCTGTATCAGTTCATTCCTTTCATTCCAGATGTCAGCAGGAAAGGCTATGCTAAAGAATCTATCTAAATGCTAAGCTAACAATTCACTAACCTGATAAACGCTGTAAACACTCGCTTGTTTTATACTCCAAAGCGGCAGGAAAGCTAACGTCAGTTTCCCCCGCTGATGTCAGAAACCCAAGCTGAGCCAGTGGCAATGCCGATTCAAATTCAGGTGCAGTGTAATGTTTTAACCTGAAGAGGGCACTCCACTAACGGTTTTTGATAAAAAATTAATATTTTTAATAAAATGTACTAAATTACAAAGAATAATGACCAGACATGTAGATAGCACTATTAGACACTTATTTATACAGTTTATCGGCAAAAAAAGTTGATTTGGGGGCGAGTTGCACTTTAACACTCTTGAAGAAAAGCCACTACAACACTAAAGTCATGCCAGCATTGTACCTTACACTTTGTGTCTGGAAAGAGCATCACAATCACAGCGTGGCTGCTGGGTACCATATCCAGTTTTGGTATTTACGTCTCAATTCATGCTTTAATTAGGCCATTGAGAAATGACGTTTTTTTTGCAAAAAAAACAAACAAACAAACAATAAAACATCCAAAATATTTGTTTGATTTAATTTTTGGCACCAAAGAACAGTGGTCTTGTCAGGAGATTTTCTAAGTAATAAAGTGTGCAGGTAATGGAATCCTAGGCCGCTTGTTATTAAACCCCTCAACTGTCCCAAAATTTAGAAATATTTTAATACTTTGAGACAACTAACGTAGTCGAAGAGGACATACAGTGGGACAAAAAAGTATTTGGCAGCCACCGATTGTGTAAGTTGTCCCACTTAAAAACATGAAAAAGGTCTGTAATTTTCATCAAAGGTACACTTTGACTTCCACCGTGTCATGTTATCAATTTCTTACTTTCTGTAACATAGAATACTTTTACATCAGATCTTCTGTTCCTTCTGTGTCTCTGCTCTGTCTTCTCAAACCCCCAGACGGTCGTGGCAGATGGCCGCTCCTACTGAGCCTGGTTCTGTTGGAGGTTTCTTCCTGTTAAAGGGGAGTTTTTCCTCTCCACCGTCGCTACATGCTTGCTCAGTATGAGGGATTGCTGAAGGATTGCTGTGGTTGGAAAGTCTGCATCAACGGGGCCCAACCTCACGCCAATGACTGACGCAATCTGCTGGGATTCCTTAAGTAGGAAACTTTTTAACTGATTGGAATGTTTGTATAAATGTATTGAAATGACTTCTTGTTAAGTGCCTTGAGATGACATCTGTTGTGAATCGGAGCTACATAAATATACTGAATTAAATTGAATTAACTGTGAGAGACAGAATGTGAACGAAAAACCCAGTATATCATATAATCATTTTAAAGAATTTATTTATATAAAAAGGTCTTTGCACACCGGGTCCGTTTTTTTCGTGCGATTAATTCGCACGACTGTATTTTCTTTCGAATCAATGTCAAGTCAATGGGGACGTGCACACTACTGACGAAATTCCATCCTGCGATTTTGCGAGTTTTATTTTTTCGGACTGAGGTCGATTTTTTTAAAACTCGTATCCCACAGATAAACACTTGACCAATCAGAGAATGGGTGGTGATGGCGTCATCAGAGTCGCGAACTGAAGTGTCACTTTCATTGAAGTAACTGTTTTCTTCACCATGGCTGAGCGTCTGATCCTTTTTGTGTCCCAGCACCCCTGTCTCTTTAATAAAAAAGAGAAAAGCTACAAGGACAACGATTATAAGGATAATGTGTGGCGATCAATTGCCGAAGAACTAGGATATGAAGATGGTAAGTAAATCAATGTGTACAAAATAGCTGTGAAGCCATTAGCTCTCGATACGTCATGACTTGACACATCTTGGAAATTCAAGCAGAAATGTACACAAAAGTTTACAAAACATGAACGTTAATCAAACACATAGTCACAAATCCATAACATCTCAAACGAGATGCGGTAACTTATTAACCTGGAGTGTGTGAAATCGTCTTTTTCGCTAGATGTGATTTGTTTTCTCACAGTCGAAATGCTCGTCAACTGTTTGGCTACACCTTAAATAGGACAATTTACATTTGGTTTATTGTTGTGTATGTTATGATTGATTACAGAGGAATATCATATTTGTTAACTACAGCCGCGATGTTCTCATCACAACATCCACTTCCCAGTGTCCTCTGTTGTCAATAAGGGATGTGCGGACTACATTTTAGTTTTGCCGCCTTACGTTTTTTTTATAGAATCTTCATCATTTATTCACAATTTCGCAGCGCGTCTGATGTGCATACACAACACGTCGATTTTCAGCCTCCGATTTTTCGCACATTCGTGTCGTTTATTCGCATCGGACACGGTGTGCAAAGACCTTAATGGTGCAGAAAATAAATATTGGGCCAATAACAAATGTTAACTTCATCCTTGATTGAATGACAGAGGTCAAAGGTTTCCTGTAGGTCTTCACCAGGTCTTCCCACACTGTAGCTGGTATTTTGGCCCATTCCTCCATGCAGATCTTCTCTAGAGCTGGGATGTTTTGCGGCTGCCGCTGGGCAACATGGACTTTCATCTCCCTCCACAGATTCTTTATTGAATTGAGGTCTGGAGACTGGCTAGGCCACTCCAGAACCTTGAAATGCTTTTTAGCCAGTTCTTCGTTGCCCGGGCGATGTGTTTGGGATCATTTTAATGCTGGATGATCCAGCAACGTTTCATCTTCAATGCTCTCATTGATGGAAGGAGGTTTTTGTCCAAAATCTCACCATACATGGCCCCATTCATCCTTTCCTTAATGTGGCTCAGTCATCCTGCCCCCTTTACAGAAAAGCAGCCCCAAAGCATAATTTTTCCGCCCCCATGCTTCACAGTGGGTATGGTGTTCTTGGGATGGAACTCATCATTCTTCTCTTCCGAACACGGGAAGTGGCGTTTATACCAAAGAGTTTTATTTTGGTCTCATCTGACCACATGACATTCTCCCAATCCTCATCTGGATCATCCAGATGGTCTCTGGTAAACTTTAGACGGGGGTGGACATGTGGTGGCTTAAGCAGGGGAACCTTTCAAGCACAGCAGGATCTTAATTTATGACAACGTACTGTGTTACTAATAGTAACCTTTTGTTACTGTGGTCCCTTCAGCTCTCTTCAGGTCATTAACCAGTTCCCCTTGTGTAGTTCTGGGCTGTTTCCTCACCGTTCTCAGGATCATTTCTACCCCATGAGGTGAGATCTCGCATGGAGCCCGAGGTCGACGGAGATTGCCAGTGATCTTGTTTTTATTACATTTTCTAATAATTGCTCCTACAGTTGATCTCTGCTCACCAAGCTGCTTGCCTATTGTAGATCGGCTCATCTCAGTCTTGTGCTGGTGTACAATCTTGTCCCTGGAGTCCTTGGACAACTCTCTGGTCTTGGCCATGGACGGAGTTTGGAGTCTGACTGTTTGAATGGTGTGGACAGGTGTGTTTTATACAGATAACAACTTCAAACAGGTGCCATTAATACAGTTAACGAGCGGAGGATAGAAGAGCTTCTTAAAGAAGCAGTAACAGGTCTGTGAGGGCCAGAGTTCTTGCTTGTTTGTAGGTCCTAAATACTCATTTTCTGCACCATTATGCAAATAGAGTAAATTATTTAAAGATCATATAATTTGGTTATCTGAAGTTCTTTTTACATTCTGTCTCTCACAGTTGAATAAAATTACAGACCTCTCTCATTTTTTAAATGGGAGAAGGTGCACAATAGGTGGCTGCCAAATACTTCTTTGCCCCATTGTATATATAAAAGTGATTCATGGGCTAATGGTTGTTACTGATATCTAATTTTATAACATAGAAGAAAACAAAATGTATTCCAGCTCCCACTGACATCAGTCTATAGTGTGGCAAACCTGTCTCACAAAAACAGGAACCACACAAACAAAGGTTGGCTGTTCAAAAGAAGGGACTGTATTCCTTTTACCACATATTCAGAACACAACTGGCAACCTGTGCTACACCCAGGGAATGAGGTAACTTGGGTAATAATTATCTGTTGTACCTGGTATGCAGAGCTGAAGCTTCTCCACTGTGGTGGCCATGTTCCTCTGCTGGATCCGACAGCGAATCACTTCGTCTGTCTGAGCTGTTACCTGGGGGAGGGAACACACAATTGAGGAAGACAATGAAAAAGAGGTCACTCGTGTTGACTACTAGGTTGAAGAACGGTCATGTCCACGGCAGAACTGTTCTTGCAGATAATGAGTATGTATGTGTCATGACAGGACAACAAAAGGAACAGTTTGCCCTCTACACACGCAGGACTACACTCATACATGAACTTACTTCTCTCCCTGCGTCCTGTAGTCTTCTGTTGGTGTCCGTCACTTGACCCTTTGAGAACAAACAGACATCAGTTTAACAGCACAGTTCCAAAACTTCTCCTGTTATTGGTCTCTTGAGGATTAAGTTACAAAACCTAAAAAGACTAATAACCCCCCCTTCTAAGATGATTGAAGATTAAATGTTATGTTACAGAACCTTGAATCATTTATTTGCTGCTCTGTTTCATACCCTCTGTAGCTAACTCACAGCAGCTGCTCAGCCTTGTAATCAGCTCATTGTCCATGAAGGAGCAAGAACAAAGCTAGGCAAATTCAGATTAACCAGGCAGCGGGGACCTGAACCCATCGTGGTGCATTGGGCCTTTCATATGCTTTAATGGCTTGTGACAGGCTCTTTCTCACAGATTCAGTGACAAACTTCTCAATTCTGGATGTGGATTTTTGAACTCTCTGCTATTGTTCAGCAGCCTAGAGCCATGACCTAATTGACCAGTGAGCTTTTGGAGGACTGTTTTTTTCAGTAATGAAGAATCCAATCATGGAGATAAAGTAACAGCCCTGAGTCTTTCCTGCAGTTACACAGGGCAGAATGTCAAACTATAAGAAAAAAATGCAATAGTATTGGTGAATGCTGAGATACAGTAGTGTGACATTATTTAATAGTTGTATTTGGTTATTGCTCCAATATTTAATTCCAAAGCTCATGTGTGGTATACATGGTGTGTGGAAATTGCACAACTTAAGCAGTGGATTTCTTTTTGATATTTCCTAAAATCAGTGGCAGTCTGGCCTGTGTGGTGAACATAGAGAGTTTATGCTAAAGTGTCCGATGTGCTGTAAGGTGAAGCAAGACATGGTATCATGTCTTCCTATGGCTTTTACAGTTTTATCTCAACTGGTAAAACACTAAACTCCATTCTCTAAAGCAAATTATCGCTGGCCTAAGTTTATTTTTTGAATCAGACACTGATTTGGCCAAACCTTAAACACTGTTCAGGTACTTAAACACACTTAGCAAAACTCATCCTCTCTTTTCTCACAACCATAAACACATTCTCAGTCACTAAACCCATTTCACATTTCTGTAGCAAAACTGTAAACACTGGCAGTCAAATGTGAACACAACTAATATACAGTTGTTATATTTTACAGACAGCAGCTCACAATTTAACATGTGTCTAGTGATGTGATCAGACCAACAGGGCAGGATAAAAGTCAGTTCAGATTTCACAGGTGGCACATGTGCATCTACAATGGATAGAGACATACAGGAAGGAAGAGTCCGTGTGAGAGGTGGTGGGCGAGGAGGAAGAGAACGACCTAGAACAGACATTACTGATGAATTTGGGCAACGATGGTATACTATTGTGAATATGTGAATTACAGTAATGTGCCTTTCATTTTGGTGTTTTTATTTTGTTGTGACCTAGATTCACCACTAGGGCTGGGCCAAATATTGATCATATAAAATGTAATGAATTTTTGGTTTATGAAGATTACATTTTTGGGAAAATCTAGAAAATCAAAAAAAAATGTTTTCACCTATATACCTCTTGGGTTTCCACAGTTCAAAGTGAAGTCAGGCCGCCCCAGGCCTTCAATCTTTTTTTTTTTAACAAGTAAGTTTTACAGCGTGTATTTATTTGGACCTCCCCTAACTCTGAGAAGAGATGATTCAAATAAAAGCAAGTTTAAAAAATATTTGCTGTCAAAAAAAAGAAGGGGGAAAAATGGATGGATATCGAAAATCTGATTTGGCATAAAAGAAATAAATCAATAAAAAAAAATCAAAGACTTTATTTTTAATCCATATCACACTAATTTTTCTGAAACAGTTGTATAATGTCCGAGGAAATGTTCAACATTTCAAAACAAATCTTTAAATCAAAAATAACCTTCAGTTATCTTCAAATAGTACCAGGGAATGTAAATTATTAACAAAAATAGTGATTTGTTTTTAGTGATTGTATATTGATATCGACTGATATGAAAAATAATATCATGCTAGGAATTTTTTCCATATTGTCCAGACCTATTCACCACTTCATATCACTCTAATAGTTTTTTGTTAAATACACCTAAATATTTTCCGTTAACTACATGCCCAGGATGCTGTGTCTTCAATTATTTGATGCAGTGTCTAACGAATGTTCTGTGGTGAATATATTTTACTCGCTGTGTGTATGAGCTGATTACATTGTTCGGTTTTGAACAAATGATGATTGCTTTTGAGGTGATAGTTTGATTTTGACAGAAAAGTCTGGGTTTTGGATTTGTGTTTAAGGTTTTGAGAAACTGGGTGGAGGTTTCAAGAAATGTGTTTTAGCAATTCAGAAAAAAACTGTAATGCAGAATTTAGTGATCCCTGCATTCCTTGATGCAGTCTGCTGGGATTCCTTTAATAGAAAAATGTTTTAACTGATTGTAATGTATGTATGACTGAATTGAAATGAAATGACTGTCCTTGTAAAGTGCCTTGAAATGACATCGGTTGTGAATTGGCGCTATATAAATAAACTGAACTGAATTCCCGCATGTACTACTTATGCTTACCATCAGCTTCTCTGCATCAGTACGAACTTTAAGTAGCTCAGTGATGGCATCCACAAAGCCTTGGTGGTGGAAATTACACATCTTTTCAATCTCACGGTCATGGTTTCTTATCCTGGCGTCCAGCTTCTCCATAAAACGTTTGTGGGCATTGGGCTGGTCATCATAAATAGACCTAAACGAGAAAAAAGAGGAACATGGAGGAGGATGGGGAAATAAAAGAGAAATAGAGTGAGACCAATACAAAAACGCATATAAAAAAAATAATTTTCACCTGTGTCACTTTAGATATATCCATACACATAATGAATGAGTGTAATTTCTAAATGGTAAAAATTCCTTTAGATACATGAATACTTTTGAACATTTTATGCTAGAGTTTGATACATAATATGACGAAAATTGAACAGTCTCTTACAATAAGATAGTTTTAATGAGCATCAACACACCTCAGAAACAGGCAGCCAACTGAGGGGGTGGGGGCTGTGTAACATTTAGCATGAGAATAATATATGAATAAAGTCTCTTGAGGGGCACAGCCAGGACTGTTGGTGCACAACAACAATCCTAAGGTGTTATCTGGGGAACAATGTCTCCATCTAGTGACGCTAAGGGAAATACAATATTGTTTAACAAGAAAACAGTTTACAGAACATATCTAATAATCCTTTCAGATTTAATATATTTATAAAACATTCACAACTCATGTAAAATCACTTGTAATAATGAAAAAATCATAAAGAGAGGTTTACTAGTCAGATTATTTTTCACACGTTAAATTAACTGTAAATAGGCTGTATGGTTTGGTTTGGGAGTTTAATAAAATAAAATTTTTTAAAGCATAATCGTATGCACAGCAAACCTTACCACCAATTAACTTTGATTTTTATTGATTTGAGCATTCACTGTACTTGTGTCAAAATAAAAGCTGAGACTCCTAGTAGAGTAAGCTATATGTATTATTAAGGAGTATTTTGACTGCTCTTTTTTTTTACCAGTGTGAAATTATAGAGGTGAGCCTTGATGACAGAACAACAACATGAAATGTGGATTTGGTCAGTTTGGATCCAATGCATAAAGAGATTTTGAATAGATTCACATAAAAATATTTCTTAAACAGCAAACCTGTTCAAAAATTAAAACAGACATCTTTATGATCAACACATATGTGTATGAGTAAGTATGCATTATCCACATCTGCCAAATTTCTTTCTTTTATCCCAAAAATAACTATAACTGTAAAATTTTACAAACTGATGGAGAGTTCCACGTACCAAGCCCCCACTCTGTTTAACATGCAACAAGCTTTCTAATGAGGCAATGAAGCCTTTAAAACTGCCCCAGACATGACCGTCTTGCTACAGAGAAACAGCCACTGATTTAGCATTGTTGTGAGTTGTATTTTGCATGCACTTTCTATTTGTTTTTGTGGTATGTTTAAAGGAGTCATAACCTGTAATTTTTACTTTTCCATGAGAAAAAATGTATGTTATGATTGCCTAACGATTATACACTGCCCGGGAAGCCGATATTTAAAAGCGAAGTGTTTGTTTACCCCTGGGTTTGTCAACCAGCCCATGTGCACGCGCACTCAAATATGTGGTTTTAATTTCTGGCCGACTTGACGTTAAGTCGGCGCAGGATATACGATATATAGACATCGCAGACCTACCTATGCTGCACGAAGCCCGCCCTCCCCCTCGCCCCTCTCCCCCTCGCTCCTCTCTCCCTCATATTCAGTCGAGCGCCGCCATTACTGAATTCTAGTGATGGGAATTCCAGCTCTTTTTGGAGAGTCAGTTCTTTTGGCTTGGCTCACCATAAAGAGCCGGCTCTTTATGCTCCTCAGATTTTCTGTTGCTTGAAGTGTATTTATTACCAATATTAATGCAAAACGATGTGTACCAAATGTACCAAAACAAGCGGGGTGGGGGGGGTGAAAAAATAAAAAAAACGTTTCCCAATGACGAGTCGGCTCCCATCGTTCACTTCAAAGACTTAGCTCGTAGAGCCGGTTCGTTCACGACCGACACATCACCGATTCGAAGTACGAACTCCACTGTGAAAGATGCATAAAGTTTCTTCACGCAATGATGCATGAAGAAGACATACTCGTGTCAGCCTTTTATTTTAATCAGCTAAATCAGCTAAAACCATTTCTACCAGAAATGTAGTGCACACGTGAGTTGCTCTGTTGTTGACTGCCAGAATCAAAATGGAAATATTTTTTCTATTTTTTTTACGCTGGAATCCTTTACGAATTTGGGACAATATCAGGCGAAGATGGCATCGAAGCTCTGTTTGGAAATAGGGGCCATTCCAACAATCAGAGACTTGCCTGTAATTGAAACGGTAAGGCTGTGTTTTTATTGCTCTGCTGTGTGTAACAAACAGCAGCTAACTGCTAATGTGACTATTGTATGCTAGCGGGAGTAGTAGATGTGGGTTAGATATGCTGAAGCGTTACCTGCGGTGTCAACCCCCTCCTTCCTGCCACCAATCAATGCGCCCCTCATTTGCATTATTACAATGACCGTCCACTACAGCCAAAGTATCGCATCAGATCTCGCGAGACAATAATGCCTTCAGAAATAAGAGTCAGAGGAGCTCTGTGTTTATTTTTGTCACTTTTTTTCAACTTTTCTTTTTTAGAAGGGCCTGAAAGACTATAATAGAGCGTGGGTATCCAAGATAATACTAGGTTATGACTCCTTTAAACATTACCATGGAGACCAGTAAACATTTGGCAAGGCAAGGCAATTTTATTTGTATAGCACACTTTCCACAGCAGGGCAATTCAAGGTGCATTACATGATTTGGTGATTTCAAAAACAAAAAAAACAATGGAAATTAAAAGTAAAAGAAACACACATTACACATGATACACAATAAAGCAAGAGAAAGATTTTTAAAAAAGCAAGAGAGCATGAACACATTTCATACATGTGACATCAAGCATTTAATCTCAATTTAAAGCAGTTCAGAGTTTCAGCAGCTCTACACTCGTCAGGAAGTTTGTTCCAGATAAGCGGAGCATAGAAGCTGAAAGCTGCTTCTCCATGTTTAGTTCGGAGTCTAGGGATGTTTAGTAGGCTAGAGTTGGACCTGGGTGGTCTTGGTGGTTGGTACCGTGACAACAGGTCTTCAACATATTTTGGTGCTAAGCCATGTAAGGTTCCAGAAATAATTTTACTCAAGTTATGTTCAATATGTTGTTGCCGCAATGATACAGGGATGCTGATATTAAAGTTACGAGTATACATTGGATTCACATTTATTATTAAATTTATAAATAACCCAGATGAACATCTAAAACATGCAAGGGCAGGAGCAGAGTTGAAAACCGCTGGTCTAGATGCTAAAGCTCACTGAGAGTGATAAGTACCTTGTAATGGAAAGACAAGGAAGGTGGGGAAAAAGTAGCATAACTGCATCTAATATTGCTATGGAAAATTTGAAAAATAAACTCAGCAAAAAAAGAAAGATCCTCTGACTTTCAACAGTTTTTACTTTCAGTAAACTTAATGTGTGTAAATATTTGTATGAACACTAAAAGAGTCAACACCATAAGACATAAACTAAAAATGTTTCACAGACATGTGACTAACAGAAATAGAATAATGTGTCCTTGAATGAAGGGAGGCTCAAAATCCAAAGTACCAGTCAGTATCTGGTGTGGCCACCAGCTGCTTGAAGTACTGCAGTGCATCTCCTCCTCATGGACTGGACCAGATTTGTCAGTTCTTGCTGTGAGATGTTACCCCACTCTTCCACCAAGGCACTTGCAAGTTCCTGGACATTTCTGGGGGGAATGGCCCGAGCCCTCACCCTGCCATCCAACCGGTCCCAGACGTGCTCAATGGGATTGAGATCCGGGCTCTTCGCTGGCCATGGCAGAACACTGACATTGCTGTCATGCAGAAACTCACGCACAGAACGAGCAGTATGGCTGGTGGCACTGTCCTTCTGGAGGGTCATGTCCGGATGAGGATGCATAAAGGGTACCACATGAGGGAGCATGCATAAAGGGTACCCCTGGTGAGAAAAAACCGTGACTCATCAGTGAAGAGCACTTTTTGCCACTCCTGTCTGCTCCAGCGAAGGTGGGTTTGTGCCCAGAGGCGGCGTTGTTGCTGGTGATGTCTGGTAAGGACCTGCCTTACAACAGGCCTACAAGCCCTCAGTCCAGCCTCTCTCAGCCTATTGTGGACAGTCTGAGCACTGATGGAGGGATTGTGTTCCTGGTGTGACTCGGGCAGTTGTTGTGGCCATCCTGTACCTGTCACGCAGGTGTGATATTCGGATGTACCGATCCTGTGCAGGTGTTGTTATATGTGGTCTTCTACTGCGAGGATGATCAGCTGTCCTTCCTGTCTCCCTGTAGCGCTGTCTTAGGCGTCTCACAGTGCGGACATTATCCACATCAGCAGTCCTCATTCCTCCCCGCAGCATGCCTAATGCACGTTCACGCAGATGAGCAGGGACCCTGGGCATCTTTCTTTGGGTGTTTTTCACAGTCGGTAGTAGGGATGGGCATTCGATTAAACTGTCTTCATCGATCATCGGGAGAATTAACGATTGATTTTCGATTAATCATTGATATTTTTAAATTAAAATTCAGGGTTAATAGGCTATATTAAAATGCAGTGAGAATAGAAAAATAGCGTGTTTCCTCACTGAGATCTTCATTACAAGTGAGACACCTCTTGTGGAAGTTAAACGGAATTAATTTACGGTAGTTGCACAAAGAAAATATGCGCTATAAGCAGCGGAGCCGACAGCTAAAAGACGGTACTCATTAACACAACTGACGCTCATATTTTTTTTCTTCTCCAAAGAAGTAAAAAGTCATGTTAAACAATAACTTAATAAAAAAAATATAATACATATAGGTCTGATAGTTTTGTGTTACACTTGGCAAAACCTAGCAAAAAAGACAGTCGAGAAAGAGGATGCGATAGCTCAGCGTACCTAACAATGAATGAGGCTCGTTAACGGAGTAAAAAAGACAAAAAAAAGAAACCGTAACTTATATACAACTTTAGCATCAGTCTACTGATTTTTGTTGAGAAAGATGAGCATGTTAACATGCGCTGGGGTCAGAAGTGACAGCAGCCTGGTGACCAGACTGACGATCACCAGGCTGCTGTCGCGTCTGACCTGCAGCGCAGAGATCACCTGCTGTGAGGGGACAGACGTCTCTGTGATACACATACCTCCGTTCTAACTTAGCAAGCCTCTGGAATCTTGTTTAATTCATTTTTCACCAGTCTGTAGGGGAGCATTCCAGGGGTGGCGGAGCCTCCCTCAGAAAGTAATTGGTGAGTTAGTTTCTCTGCTCGTTGTGCATCGCGGCTCCTCCGTGCTAACACCGACTTGATGCTAGGTTGAGACCAAGAGCAGGATGCTCCGCTTCTAGCCAGGGTGGGAAGTGCGTTCAAGTATTTACATATAGCTAAATTAATTGCATTCCTTCAAAACTCACACTACGCAACATACGTGCGTTAATTGATAGGTTAAAAAAAATGACATCGATGAAATTCTTAATGATCAATTAATCGATGGTCGATTAATTATGCCCATCCCTAGTCGGTAGACAAGTCTCTTTAGTGTCCTGCGTTTTTTAGAACTGTGACCTTAAATGCCTACTTTCTGTAAGCTGTTACGGTCTTAACGACCATTCCACAGGTGCATGTTAAATAATTGATTATGGTTAATTGAACATGCATGGAAAACATTGTTTAAACCCTTTAAAATGAAGATCTGTAAAGTTATTTGGATTTTTACAACATTATTGTAGAAATACACAGTCCTGAAAAAGGGACGTTTCTTTTTTAGCTGAGTTTATTAAGTAAGTTTCATGTTCTCCTAAAACTGTGCAGGTTTGTCAAAAAGTTTACAAGATAATCAAAATTAAGTAAGAAGGTGAAGAGAGAAAATAGAGTTTGACACCCCTGCGCCAGGGGGATGTTCCATAGCCACTTTAACAACCAACCTTTTCAAGTAGCTTTCTACTGTAAGGAAATGTTGTGTGACCCCCTACAACTCCAGGAGGTCACTAAGAGTAGTTCTGCTTTCCAAAGGGGTCCTAATCTGTCATATTTCAAGAGCCAACCAGGCAAAACGGAGATGAAAACCCCAATTATTGTACACAGGGGATAATACAGTTTCCACAAAATAATGTAGATTACATTAATTTATACATGGGATCTTATTATGATTCTTCTTTGTAGTTCATGTAAACATTGAACTTCAACAAAAAATAAAATGATACACAACGGTGTAAGTACATGAATATGAAATGGTAGTAGGAAGAAATGGTAATGCATATGCATGAAAATGGGGATATGAACTAGCGAGGGGGGTAAGTGAACCAGAACAAATTAGACACAAGGGTTTCTGTGTTAGTAAAAACGTTCTAACACTGATACTGACTCGTTTGTTTACAAAGGCAGATACCTCAAAAACATCAAATCATGTATGGCAAGAACGTTTTAGATTTTTTTCTTTCTTTCACTCATTCTCCATGTCACAATAAGAACTCAGACACTCAAGGCCTTGGTGTGCAAACTCTGCTTCTCCATCAACAATCCAAATAAAGCTAATCAGTCCAATGAATAGTTCCACTTCTCTCTTTCTCCATGCAAATAAAGAGGAACAACCGAGTCATAAATACAATGCATGCTTATTCTTTACTATACAATGTTAATATATCTAGCTCAGGGATACCAATACAATACAGGGCTAAACAGCTGTAACCGTTTGAAAATGCAGCATTAATAATTAAAGCTAAAGCCAATGCCCAAGTTACTGATGATGGAAAGACGAGCCCCGTCTACCATGTATATGACTTGACATAGAGTTTATGACTTCCTCATTCATCTGGCCTTACAGGAGTCTGTTGCAGGCTGGGATATTAGCACCTGCCATCCCGAACTAAGCAAAAGGGTGGGCGTTGTTTTTTGGTTGTTTTTTCAAGAGACATTTGCAAACCTAAGGCTTGACTTTTCCCCTTAAACACCACTGCATCTGTAAAACTAAACTACAGACAGACTGGCCATCACTGGGAACAGGCTGTTATTCTGAGTGACTGTACATGTTTACATGAAAATGTAAAAAAAATCCCAGAAACTGAAAGATTTTATTGGTAAAGACCCATTTATATAGTTTATAGGCAAAAAATAGTTGTTTTGGGGTTTAGTTACTTTTTAACAATAAAAATAAAAATACATTTGTACATCTAACACCGGGTCCAGTTCAGCACATAGATCTAATAGGACTGCTTTAAGGAATCTACATCGGCTCCCCCATCCTGATGCTTCCACTAGCTGATCTTTAATGAGTGCCAGCATCCATTGGGCATCATTATGCAGGAGATGCTGCAGTATTCCTACTTCACATGATTAATTCACCAATAAGTGCAATTTCTATATAATATGAAGACATATATACATATGAACATACTGTGATATGATTCTTATGTGCAACATATTGTCATTCAGATTCTCATGTTTATTCTCAGTTCAGAGACGGGATGGGGGGTGACTGCTGGTTGTGTGTCTGTGTGCGCAAAGCTCTACAAGTTTGAAATTGGGGCTTAAATTCACATTTTAGCCATCTTTCCTGCTGCGCTGTCAGTGTCCTCCGTGTCCAAAAAGTCCATAAGCAAGATCCTTAGTGTGCTTAAAGTTGCACACATTTTTCCACCATGATTTTTTCTATAAATCCTAAACTTGGCATTAGAAGTTGCTTACGTAGTTTTCACACCTCGTTTTGTGCGTAAGAAAGCTTTATAAATGAGACCCCAGGCCTCTCCAGCAAAATAAATCATTTAGGCGAGCCTAGAGTATTGACCAATAGAATTGCGTATCCACAAGAGAGAGCTGTCAATCAACAAGAATACACCCCTGTCCCCAATGCCTCAGTGTACACTACGGGGTGACACACCTCAGTCAGCTTAGCACACCAACGAAGAAGAAGAAGCTGGAGGTTTGCAATGAAGCAATCTAAACAAGTCCTGAAGTTACCAACTCCTCGACTGTCTTCTAGTTCTCAAAGAAAATGTAAACAGTTAAAAGAGCAGCTCACCCCCAAATCAACTTTTTTATCAGATAAACTGTATAAATGAGTGTTTAATAGTGCTGTTCAAGGGCGGAGTTAGGGGGTGGCTACTTGGGCTTAAGCCCCGGATGTTTTCTGAGAAGCCCCGAACCTGAGTTTTTACTTCTGAAGAGGGAACAAAGCCTCTCGGAAATAAGTTGCAGTACTAGAGTCCACCAGAGAGGCAACAGCTGAGTAAAGTAGCCTGCAAACAGCTTACCCGAGCCCCCTGAAGAAGACAGGCTTCCGCTGCTTCAGCAGCCTGCCTGCTTGCTTGCCTGCCGGCGACAATGTGCAATACGCATTACAGGCATGCATTAGAAGACTGTTGCTGACATGGATATTGGGAACGTTTTTAGAAAAAAAGTACAGATTGGCAACAGCTGTGATGAAACGGATCATGATTCACGTTTGTGAATGTTATTTTAAAAGTGCTGGCTTGCTAAATGTCAGCTTGCTGTAAACCTTGGAACAGAAAATGTATTTTAACAAGATCATGTTACATATGTGATAACATGGGAAGAATATTAAAGTACTTAGATATTAATCATAAAAATGAAGTAAATGTCAGAGAGTCAGATGTTCACTGGATGACTGAGAAACAACTGAAAAAGAGTAAAGTAGTGTTACAGTCTCTAAATACAGCTAGTTAAATATTAATAGTATATGTAAAATATAAATCTAACATATATTGCGCTTTTTCATCAGTTTGGCCATTGGGGTCAAAAGAACCGCTCAT
>OY747721.1:45249342-45316842 GCA_963556495.2 Valencia hispanica
ACATTTGGAGTGAATTGGCACTATATAAATAAACTGAATTGCATCCCTAAGACCCATCGTCTCATGAGAGAAGCAGAAAAGATCGCATTGGCAAATAACTGGAAAATGTGATACATTAGAGAATATAATTTCTATTCAAACGCTAGGTTCATTTATCAGTAGAGGGCCAGTGAGTAACCTCCACTTCACACACTGCTGAGCATTTGCTGGACTTTTAACCACCGTTATCAATGCAGATCTTCACATACTTTTTTGACATAGATATTGCTAGACTTTAAACAGAGATACAGTATCTAAATTGTTTAGTAATGCAATTACAGTTCTGTAATAATGATAGGCCAGTGAAGATGCTCACACTGAGACCTGAAGAAAAAAAGTAACTTTTTTACTAAAACTCAAAGTGGAGATGCAACAACTCCATTTCAATCAAACATTTTGTAACATTGTGCAGAGGTCTGCCACAATCAATGCAAAACAGGTTAACATTTTAGACATTTGAAAAACGGAAAGAATTTCAGTTTCATTTCTTAGGCTTTTGTTACTGTACAGTTAAAGTAGCAATTGGATATGATTGTTTTTACGTATCACAACTGTGCTTTTTGTTTTACAGGTGGATAATAAAGGAGGAGACATCAGATGAGAAGATGGAAACAAGGAAAGAGAAGGAAAGGGCATAGCCATCTGAGAGTATGCAAATAAAACCAAGATAGGAAACAAAGACAAACAAAGAGGTTGTGGTTTAGGTTGTTCCTAAGTAGTTTAGAGATAATGCTGTAGGCTACATATCCGTTGAAGTTTTTCTTTTCACCTAGTTTTTTTCTTTGTTTACTGGTGGTGTGATTCAGACAAAGCTTAAAGAGTTCTGCATCGTTGCCTTCAGGGAGTATCTTCGTGTTTTGTTCCCTAAAGTCTTCGCCTAAAGGCAGGAATACGGAACAGGTAGCGGCTGAGTTCACTGTTCAGCCTGTTAAACTGATGTCATTCATGGTGGCCTTGACAGCTACTACTGAAGCTAGGACTGCAAACAGAACTGATCCACCATCCAATACAAACTCTCCCCACGGTCAGAACCACAGCATATCCCATGACCAACTGTCGTGAACGTTACCTTTCTGATTTCTACAAAACAACTAGACTGTTACTAGTTAGCCGTTAGCGAACATCAATAGAATAACAATAAGATACAGAATCCACTCTAACAAACAATATTGCCATCTCTGTTCATTCAATAGCTTTTCGTCTTTATTTAGCATTAAAAAATCCTTACCGAGTCCGGTTTGACTACAGCTTCATTACATTTATTCAAAGCGCTTTGTTAGCTTGTTTGCATGCAGCCTCTTACTTCATTTCATCACCATGGATGGTGTTAGCTTCCAGTGCTAACCCTGGCCTTTCAGGCTGCGCTTGCTTAGAACTACACCTTCACCCGCACACACACAGACAGTCAGACGGCCACCATCACTGAGCCTTACCGGAGAGTCGGGCCGACACACGCCGTGTCGGTGCTCTCAATTTCCTGCAGTATCCGCTCGTGCTCCGTTACACACTCCAGGGTTTCATTGTCCGCCATGATTGTTATGTACAGTGTGTTACAGTTATGACTGCAGTTCACTTCCAGCCAGCACAGAGCAGGTCATGCTGAGCTCCGGTCTCTGGGGGGCGCTCTAACAGATAGAGAAACACTCTCTCCAGCCAATGATAGTTTGACAGTAACAGTGACATGTTGGGATCTTTGGCAGTAATAACACATGATCGATAATAACAGTAATATATAAAATAGATCCAAAATGAACGCCAAAGTATTCTCTGAATTTGGTGCGCCTTGTGTCCTACAGGTTTACGGAAATTTTCTTTATTTAAAGTAAATCACAAAATACATTTTAAAACCAGAAATAGAAGGATCTATGTTCCTTTGCATTATGACACACAAACGTATTTTTAAAATTATGTTTTTAAAAGTTTTATGGGTTTCTAATGAGCAGAGGACACCCAAATAAAATACAAATGTAGACAGCAACCAAAGATTTCTTCTGGTAATATCATTATTTGCCTGTCTACTTTGGCCAAAATAAAAAAATATATATGAGAAAAATAACTGAATTATGAATAAAATATCACAATTGAATCATGTTCCCCAGTTTTGTTCAACCCTGTGTGACCGTTTGGGATCCTGTCACTGTGTCTCTGATTGATGATGGCTACTACTGGCTACTTGGCCACAGAAATATTCCTTTGGCTGACTGGTGAGTCACATACTCTCAGCCGGGACTCATCGTGCACTTTGCCACACCTGTACAACCTAAAAATCTCCCCTTTCTAAAAATAATTGTTCAGTTAAACCTTCTGAGCACCCAGAAAGACACATCCCATCCCTCAAGTCTTTTTCTGCTCATACAGTAAGTGTTAGCATACTTTCTGACCTATATTCTATTGTTTTTTCATCGAACTGATGTCATCAAGCTCAACCTTTTAAAAATGTTATGTGCAAAAATGATATTTAGGATTTTTTTTGAAAGAAATAAAAATTGTCTTGAAAAAAGAGATTTATTTCTTGTTTTTCTCATGCTATATGCTGTTCCATACACTAGCTAAAATGTGGAAATATGGCTACTTTTGTAGCAAAAAAACTGCTTTAATATGATCAAATTATCAAAAAAAATCTTAATAATGTTTGAGATTTTATGGCTAAAGTGAATAAATACAGTTTTTCAGAGATACAAATAGTCCTTCATCAGGTGCAATGTTCATAAACAACTTCACGTTGGTAGAGTTTTCATTAACCAGACCCCAAAAGTGCACAGAAATCAGAGAATGACCAATCCGTTCTCATAAATGGGATTTACAGGCAAATTAATCCAGATGCAGTATTTATTTCACTGTCTGACATTAAATCAGCCCTGCGATGGACTGGCGACCTGTCGAGGGTTTGCCCCGCCTCTCGCCCCTTGACCGCTGGAGATAGGCAACCCTGCATTAGGATGGACAGGTACAGAATATGGATGGATGGATGGACATTAAATCAGACTAAACTTTTTATTTTATTAGGTCCCATTGGATTACCTATATTATGTCTTTTTTGTAAATGACAAACTATTCTGAGTGATCAATTTTTAACTTTTTTCATTTTCAGAAGTCTACATAGGTTACATTTCTTTGTTATTTGAAATAAATACATACACACGCACACACACATTCAAAAAAAGAATAAACAATTAATTTAGTAGTAGCAACAGGCCTTCAACATATTTTGGTGCTATGCCATTCAATGATTTATAAACTAGTAGACGTATTTAGAAGTCTATTCTCTGAGCTACAGGGAGCCAGTGTAAGGACTTTAGAACTGGGGTGATGTGCTCTACTTTCCTGGTTCTAGTGAGGAACACGAGCAGCAGCGTTCTGGATCAGCTGCAGCTGTCTGATTGACTTTTTAGGCAGACCTGTGAAGACGCTGTTGCAGTAATCAATCCAACTAAAGATAAATGCATGGATGAGTTTTTCAAGGTCCTGTTGTGACATCAGTCCTTTAATCCTAGAAATGTTCTTCAGGTGATAGAAGGATGACCTTGTTATTGCCTTTATGTGACCCTGGAGGTTCAGGTCTGAGTCCATTACTACACCTAGATTTCAGGCCTGATCGGTAGTTTCTAGCTGGATTAACTGAAGCTGTGTGATGACTGTTACTGTTCCTCTTTAGGTCGAAAAGTAATTATTTCTGTTTTGTTTCTGTTCAGCTGGAGAAAGTTATGACACATCCATCCATTGAAGTACAGAACTGATAGAACATCTTCCAGAAGTAACAATTCTATATATTTGCAAAAAGTTGTATATAACTTGCTATTTGTTTATTTAAATAAATGGGATGATTGTAGTAGGAACCAGTATGTGCCTGTTTCTGGCACACTTTCTCAGTATTCCACGGGCTAAATGGAATACTAGCATTTCCAATTAGTATCTCTTCTGATGAGCTGACTATGTTACATTTATTAAAAACTACCTCACAATTATTACTTTCAAATTATATGTTTACTTTACTAGAATGGCAGTAATTGACTTCCATTTCTATGCAATATTCAGAGGAAAAAAGTGCTGGTATCAAATAAAATTGTAATTAATGCTAAGAGTTCCACAAAGCCCAGAACACGACTGTTGAATTACTTTTACTTCTCAAATTCCACATTGATGATGCCCTGCAGATGCTGGTAAAAACAATTTGGTTTCGATCTCCTGCCAAAGCGGTTTGTTTAAAACTCATTTTTAATAAATGTTCTTAGTTAAACTTCAAATATAAAATTCAGATCACAAGTTGTCCTTAAGTTTACCGTAAAGTAGTTCCCAAGGGCAAGTCCACAGATTCTAATTCAGCAAAAAAATTCCCAAAGGCCTTCGCTTCCACTTTTTCTTCTTCGATTTGACTTGGTAGGTCGGGTAGGGCAGCATGGACCCTGTCAGTGTCCATCTCTAACAGGACTAAAGTAAAAAGACAGCAAAATCAGTGTGTGGAGATTGGAAGGCGGGGGTGAATTCCAGGGCACATGCTGTGGTCAGCAGAACACGAGGGCTGAACAGGAAAAAGAGACCTTGTGATTCACTGGACTTTGACACCAACAAAAATGAAAATCTTGACTGTTAGATATATAAAGTTTGCCACAGAAGCAGATTTAATAAGCACCAATGAAGAAAAGCTTGTACATTTCTATATTTCTATATGGAACAGGTCAATAAATGGCCATGAGAATCAGAGGTGTTATAGAGAAAAATTATAAATTCTTAATGAAATCTCCAAACGTTTTGACCACGACTGTGTTTGTAATACTCAGATATATTATATTATCAGATCAATTAAATAAATGTATTTGGCCATCCAGCATGAATTTTAATTCTTTAGTACACTAATCAACACCCACCTCAGATTAGAGCTGCACAAATATATAACAATCATTATCACAGTTTCAATATGTTCAATAATTAATATTTTAGCAAAAGGAAGCTTGGGTGCTATATTTGGTAGGTTGTAATATTTCATCCTCTGCTTACTAATGTTATATTTGGCAATTTAAATAAACTTTTACCAACTAATCCACAACTTTCTACAACTAATATATAACTTAGTGACCAAGATGCCAAAGCTAAAGGAGCGTGTAAGGGACATTGTGGTGTTGTAAAACAAAAAGAAATGAGGACAATGCTTTCAAAATCATCATCTTATATTATTAGGTTATAAACAATGTGTTTGTAATTTATTGTATCTTAATTATGTGCAGGCCCATCTCAGGTCTGGATGGAGTTTGCTTCCTCCCACAGTTCATAAATATGGAAGTTAGGTTAACTGATTACATTTAGGGACCATATCTAGGTTTGACATGGTCTCTGTGCAGATCTATTAATACAAATTATCTCAACAGGCAAGACTGGTACCACATGTTTTTGGTTTAAAGAGCTACAGCCTTTTTACAACCTACTGAATGGTCTCTTTAAAAGACCAGGGGTGTGTCCTGGTTTTCGGTAGCTGTCTGACCCACCTTACATGAAACTCTTTACTTTATTTACATTTACTCTTTGTTTTTTACTATTTTTGGAACTCACTGGGAATGCACTGGGAAACCCATTGGATCTGTCTCTAACGGACATGTTGGAGGTTTTGGGCTCCAGACACGGCTTCCTTGTTTACACCAAAGATCCGCTGTTAGGTCTGCGAGAACTGGTACTTCTCTGCACAGAGAAGCCGGACCTTCCCTCTGAGATAGGGAGGAAAAGAAGAGGCAGCAGAGCTGGACGAAAGCTCTAGGAGAGAAAGCGGAGGTATAAACCTTATTTACTGTCTTTCTGATCAGAACACAGCGGGAATACAGACAGTGCAGCCTGATGTTTTTAACTGAGATGTGGTTAAACAAACCGAATGCAGACTCTGAGGTTCCCCTGGAAGGATTCAAACTTACGCGGACCAACAGGGGAGTGGAGCAGAGTGTTGTAACCCTGCTGATGTCGTGCATTTAAATATAAAGCTCCATCTGATTGGAATAATCTTCCTGTTTCATTAAGAACAATAAAAAAATTTCCTGTTTAAGTCTTATTTATTTACTTCTCTGTTAACTCCTTGCTCTTGGTATTGACTTCTGCCTCCTTATTTTTGTACTTAATTATTTACTTATCTCTATTCACCTACTGACTTAATCCCTTATTCATTTATTGATTTATTATTTTTTCCTTTGTACTTTTTTTTCTTTTTACAATTATTGACTTTCAAATTTAGATATATTGATAGAGTTCTCCCCGACCTGTGCATATATGGTCACATGCTTTGTCTGTTTGTCACAATATTCATATGGGACGAGATGTGTGTAAGGGTTGACCTGAACTTGGGGGCGTTGTATGGGTATATTAATGTGTGTGCGGGTGTGTGTGTGTGTGTGTGTGTGTGTGTGCGTGTGTGTGCGTGCGTACGTGTGTGTGTGTGTGTGTGTGTGTGTGTGTGTGTGTGTGTGTGTGAGTATAAGTGTTGTGTCTTATGTTGGGTTGTCTATGTTGTTTACTGCTGTAACCATAAGGAATCAAGGACCCCCTTGAAAATGAGATGGTACATCTCAAGGGGCTAACCGTCGAATTAATGAAATGAAATGAATAATAAATGTGGTTAGAAAGGATCAGTTTTGATCAAAAATCATTGAGCTACTGGCTGTTGGGCTGTGGCCTTATTACATCCCATGGGAATTTTCACGTTATTGTGTTTAATGTGTACATCCCTCCCTCGGCAGATGCAGACACCACCTGTGAGCAGCTGCACACTCGGTTAATCGGCTCCAGAATCTGCACCCGGATGCGCTCCTGCTCATAAGTGGGGACTTTAATCATTCTCCACTCTCCCTACATTCACCCAATATGTTAAGAGCCACACCAGAGGAAAACAGATACTGGATCTACTGTACGCTAATGCAAAAGACGCATAAATCTCCACCCCCCTCCCCCAGCTTGGAAGGTCTGATCATAATCTGGTCCTGCTGTTCACTGAATACACACCCAGGGTGAGAAGAGAGCCTGCAAGGAAGAAGTCGTGGAAGTATAGACAGAGGAATCCAGTAAGAGACCTGAGGGACTGTTTCCAGTCTACCGACTGGGAGACACTCCCATGGTGATGACATCGAAAGTCTTACCCACTGCATCACTGACTACATGAACTTCTGTGTTGAGAACATTGTACCAACACGGAGAGTGCTGTGTTTCTCCAACAACAAGCCCTGGGTGACCCCTGAGCTTAAAGCCCTGCTGAACGAGAAGAAGAGGGCTTTCATCTACAGAGAGGAGCAGAGCAGAGTACAAAAGAACTCAAGTATAAGATCAGGTGGGCCAAAGACAACTACAGAAAAATGCTGGAGAGGTAGCTGAAGCAGAATAACGCTCAAGATGTGTGGAGAGGAATGAAAACCATCACTGGTCTTGGACAGAGTGAAGCTAGTGGGGCAGCTAATGGAGATCAAACTTGGGCCAACAAGCTGTATCTGTTCTTCAACAGATTTGACTCCAATCCCCTTTCTCTGTTCACCCCCTTGCCTTCACACATTCCGGGGAATGCAGTCCCCCCCCCATCAACTCTGCATAGCACCACACACTCTCCCCCATCTCCCTAACATCCGACCAGGTGAGGAGGGAAATGCAGCGGTTGAAGATCAGTCCAATCAATGGGACCTGACTGCATCAGCCCCAGACTGCTCAGAGACTGTGCTGACCAGCTCTGTTTTGAGGTCACATATATGTTCAACCTGAGCCTCCATCTGGAGAAGGTCCCCATCCTGTGGAAGAACTCCGGTGTGGTTCCAATTACCAAAATAATATGGCATCAGGCTACTTACTTTAATATGAGGGAGAAATTCATAACAAAACGAGTGTAAAAACAGGTTGGGGAGAGGGTAAAATGATATAGTAAAACTGTTACAATGGTGCAAGAATTTTCTAACAGGGTGCATACAAATACTTTTTTTCTCACAACTCTCTCAGTTTTCTTCTTCCTACACGTACTTATTCAGTGTGCGCCCTCTCGCTTCGGATGGCTGCCCTCTCTTGCTTCCAAATTTCTCTGGGAGTTTCGTCACAGATCCAGACTAAACTAGACGTTGCACGATTTTACTTCCCGTGTTTCTGGTCTGCTTTTGATGTTACATAAAAAAAAGCATGTTATTTTTTTTCAGAATCTAATTTCAGATTTTTGTGCCATTTCTTACAAAGTGAGCTATTATTGTTACAGTGTAATTTTCTAATACAGAACAGTAATTATTTATTTTAACACATTTTCATATATTTTTAAGTCATTTTTGAAATGATTGACCCATGAAAGCCTATCTGCAGTTTGTTTTTTAACTATTCTGTTTAACCACAGAGAGAAGGAACACTTTCAATATGTCTTCTTTAAGTAAACAGAGTATGACTGAAGTGTTTCAGGACTGGACTGAGTGTTCAGTTTTGGAAATCAAAATATGATCATCCTAAAATAGTGTGTGATTGCGTCAGTCCAATTAATAATTAGTTATTTTCTAACTTTAATAAACTAATTTAGGCTGCATTGTTTCCAAGATCTCATCGTTTTTCCAGTGATCTGAATGTCATCTTCTCATTTCAGCCAGAGATTGGGTAACCATAGTAGTTTACAACTAGAATATCTCATTTATTCAAAGGAAGGAATTTTTTTTTTCATTTTTTTTTGTCGATATTATTGTGGGAGAATGTAGAAACATTCAGAGAAATCGCATTGTATGATTTTTAAAATAATTTTTTCATATGATGGTACAGAAAATAAGTATTTAGAACCAACAAACAAGCAAGAATTCTGGCCCTCACAGACCTGTTACTACTTCTTTAAGAAGCTCTTCTATCCTCCACTTACCTAATGGCACCTGTTTGAACTTGTTATCAGTATAAAAGACACCTGTCCACAACCTCAGTAAAACTCCAACCTCCACCATGGCCAAGACCAGAGAGCTGTCCAAGGACACCAGGGACAAGATTGTCCAACTACACCAGACTAGGAGGAGCCGATCTACAATAGGCAAGCTGCTTGGTGAAAAGAGATCAACTGTTGGAGCAATTATTAGGAAATGGATCACGCATAATCTCCCTCGACCTGGGGCTCCATGCAAGATTTCACCTCGTGGGGTACAAATGACTGTGAGAACAGTGAGGAAACAGCCCAGAACTACACGGGAGGAAACTGATCAATGACCTGAAGAGAGTTGGGACCTGGCACAAGAAACATATTTCAAGGCTATTTCTATTGATTAAGTAATTTTAGTAAAGGCATCTGGGGAATATGGCATAAATATTGGAGTCAGTGAAGAGGCCTTTCACCTACTCTGATCCAACAATGTGACTCCTCAGCTGTGTTGCATCCCAAAAACACCATACCTACTGTGAAGCATGGGGGTGGAAGCATTATGCTTTTGGGGCTGCTTTTCTGCAAAGGGGACATGATGACTGATCCGTATTAAGGAAAGGATGAAATTAGCCCTGTATGGTGTGATTTTGGACAAAAACCTCCTTCCATTAGTGAGAGCATTGAAGATGAAACGTGGCTGGATCTTCCAACATGACAATGATTCCAAACACATCACCCGGGCAACGAAGGAGTGGGTACGTAAAAAGCATTTCAAGGTTCTGGAGTGGCCTTGCCAGTCTCCAGACCTCAATCCAATAGAGAATCTGTGGAGGGAGTTGAAAGTTTGTGTTTCCCAGCGACAGCCGCAAAACATCCCAGCTCTAGAGAAGATCTGCATGGAGGAATGGGCCAAAATACCAGCTAGTGTGTGAAAACCTGGTGAAGACTACAGGAAACCTTTGACGTCTGTCATTGCCAACCAACGTAACCTTACAAAGAACTGAGCTGAACTTTTGTTGTTGACCAATTTCTTGTTTTCTGAACCATTAAACAAATTAATTATTTAAAAATCGTACAATGTGATTTCCTGGATAATTATTTACATTCTGTATATATACCCCACTATATATATATATATATATATATATATATATATATATATATATATATATATATATATATATATATATATATATATATATATATATATATATATATATATATATATATATATATGTGTGTGTGTGTGTGTGTGACCACATGTCAACCTGCCAACACGGATGATGATGCAGTTCTACACTGCAATCATCGAGTCCATCCTCACCTCCTTCATCACCGTGTGGTATGTTGGCGCCACCATCAGGGACAAACAGAGACTGCAGCGTGTGGTGCGCTCTGCTGAGAAGGTGATTGGCTGCAGACTCCCATCTCTACATGACCTGTACACCTCCAGGACACTTGGGCGTGCAGGTCGGATCACAGCCGACCCTTCTCTCCCTGGACACAGAATGTTTGACCTCAGGCAGGAGGCTCCGTGCCATTCGGAACAGAACCTCTCGCCATAAGAACGGTTTCTTCCCCTCTGCTGTTGGACTAATGAACAATAACCCTAAGACTGTTCCCACCACCCGCTCACTTACATGACCCATATTGTGGTTTTTTGCATCTGTCTGATTTGCACCGATCGTTACCTGCACTCATGTATATAACAATCTGTTTAGCATATTATATTTTTATTTAAGTGTTTGTCTGTTTGTTCTTGTATGTTTGCACAAAGTACCGCAGCAATTTCCTAATGTTGTAAACCTACCCAACATTTGGCAATAAAAACCTTTCTGATTCTGATTCTTCCAATCCTCCTCTGGATCATGTATATTGACAGCGTAGTGTGTTACTGAAGATAGCCTTTTTTACTTTGGTCCTAGCTCTCTGCAGGTCATTCACACTGGGTCCCCCCATGTTGTTCTGGGATTTTTTACTCATCAGTCTTGTGATCATTTTGACCCCACGGGGTGCGTGGAGACACAAAGTGAGGGGGTTATCAGGGGTCTTGTATGTCTTTCATTTTTAAATAATTGTTCCCACAGTTGATTTCTTCACACCAAGCTGCTTACCTATTCATATTCAGATTCAGTCAGATGAGAGGAGCAGGAGTGGACGAACACTGACCTCATGGGTCACCATCTACCTCACCAACAGGCCGCATTACGTGAGGCTGCGTAACTGTCTGTCTGAGATGGCTGTGTGCAGCACAGGAGCACCGCAGGGTACAGTGCTCTTACCTTTCCTCTTTACCCTCTACACCGCAGACTTTACTTATGGCACGCTGCCCTATTCCTGCCTTATTGTCTTCACCTGTCTGTCTCATCATCCACACCTGATCCTACTCACCTCCTGCCTTTAAGACCCCTCACTTCCTTTCACTCCCGGCCGGATCACCCTTCCTAGTAGTCAGTAGTATTTGTCAATCCCCATGGTGTGTCGTCTTCCTGCTATCTTCCTTCCCTGCCCGATGTCCAGTGTTTCCGTTCCTACCATCATCATCACCATCATCACCACGACTTCACTATAATGAACATCCTGCACCTTCCTTCAGCGAGTGCGTTTGGGTCCATTCTCCACACACCACGTGACAGAATGATCCGGCCTTAAACATGGACCCAGCACTCGCCCGGGAGATCGCCGCCCTCCGCCAGGACGTCTGGGCCAACCTGGCCAGACTCGCTGCCTCTCCTCACTTTCCTGTGCGGGTTTCCGGAGCTGAGGAAATCCTTGGAGTGCTCCCTCACTTCCAGAGGGTGTTCTCTGCTCCGGATCTCGCCGCGCTGCGGAGCGAGGCGGAGAGGGTTCGCAGGGAGGCGTTGGATCGGATCATCGGTCCGCCCTCTCCGTCTCCACCATCTGTCTGCCGGCGGAGGTCCCGCTGCGCCGCCGGGACTGTTTCCGGGAGCGGGGAGCGGAGCGCCGCACCTTCACCGTCCGCATTCGTCCGCACAAGGTTGGCGTTCTGTTCCCCGGGGACTGGTCCTCGACGGCATGAGCCTCTTCTGCTGACTCACAGCAAGCAGCGACGCCGTCGAGGTGGGGCCGCTTCCGGGGCAGTTCCAGCTCCAGTCCGTGAGCCCGTTTCGGCTCCAGTCCGTGAGTCCGTTCCAGCTCCAGAATCCGTTCCAGCTCCAGAGTCCGTTCCAGTTCCAGTCCATGAGCCCGTTCCAGTTCCAGTCCATGAGCCCGTTCCAGTTCCAGTCCATGAGCCCATCCCAGTTCCAGTCCATGAGCCCGTTCCAGTCCATGAGCCCGTTCCAGTCCATGAGCCCGTTCCAGTCCCAGTCCATGAGCCCGTTCCAGTCCCAGTCCATGAGCCCGTTCCAGTTCCAGAGCCCGTTCCAGCTCCAGCGCCCGTTCCAGCTCCAGAGCCCGCCGTTGTTGTGGCTGCCGTGTTTCTGGCGGTCACAGCGGCGGCTCTCCAGCGATGGACATTTCCCCATGCGTCGCTGGAGCTCCCGGGGAGGGTCAGGGAGGACCCGTCCCCGTCGCTGAAGCTCCCAGGGAGGGTCAGGGAGGACCCGTCCCCGTCGCTGAAGCTCCCAGGGAGGGTCAGGGAGGACCCGTTCCCGTCACTGGAGCCTCCAGAACCTTCGTCTCAGCAGGCGTCCGAGCCTCCAGAACCTTCGTCTCAGCAGGCGTCCGAGCCTCCAGAACCTTCGTCTCAGCAGGCGTCCGAGCCTCCAGAACCTTCGTCTCAGGAGGCGTCCGAGCCTCCAGAACCTTCGTCTCAGCAGGCGTCCGAGCCTCCAGAACCTTCGTCTCAGGAGGCGTCCGAGCCTCCAGAACCTTCGTCTCAGGAGGCGTCCGAGCCTCCAGAACCTCTGTCTCAGGAGGCGTCCGAGCCTCCAGAACCTCTTTGTCTCGACCGACCTTTACCGGCCAGGCATCTTTGGCGCTACCTGACCCTCAGAAGAGGACCTAAGGGCCGTCCGCCCGACCTCCGTCCAGCCAGAGGACGCCGCCGAGGCCGTCCGCCCGACCTCCAGGTTCTCAGGGGCCGCCACCGGGGCCGTCCGCCAGACTTCCAGGGGCGTACCCAAAGAGACTCGGGGTCCTCCTTCCGTGGGCCCCCTCCACCCACCCTGGCAAGGGTGCTTGTTTTTTTTCTCTTCCCTTTCTTTTTCACTCTCTCCACGGTGTCTGGAATCCACCTTTAAAGGGGGGGGTCCTGTCACGCTGCCCTATTCCTGCCTTATTGTCTTCACCTGTCTGTCTCATCATCCACACCTGATCCTACTCACCTCCTGCCTTTAAGACCCCTCACTTCCTTTCACTCCCGGCCGGATCACCCCTCCTAGTAGTCAGTAGTATTTGTCAATCCCCATGGTGTGTCGTCTTCCTGCTATCTTCCTTCCCTGCCCGATGTCCAGTGTTTCCGTTCCTACCATCATCATCACCATCATCACCACGACTTCACTATAATAAACATCCTGCACCTTCCTTCAGCGAGTGCGTTTGGGTCCATTCTCCACACACCACGTGACAACTTACAACATAAGCAGCTGTCACCTCCAGAAATTCTCGGATGTCTCAGCCATTGTTGGCTGTGTGACTGAGGGGAACGATCTGGAATTTAGGTTGGTCGTAAGGGTGTTTTGTGGACTGGTGTGAGTGAAACCACCTGCGCTTGAACACCAGTAAGACAAAGGAGATGGTGATCGACTTCCAGAGAAACACACCACCTCATACACCAGTGAACATTAAGGGCTCAGACAAGGAGTAAAGGTTGTAGATACATTTAAGTACCTGGGTGTTCGCTTTAACAATAAACTGAACTGGTCCCATAACACAAACGCTCTGTATAAGAAGGGTCAAAGCCGCCTCCACCTCCTGAGAAGGCTGAGGTCCTTCGGAGTAAGCACCCATCTGCTAATGACTTTTAATCACCGCTGTGAGACTCTATAACTCCACACTTTAACTGTTGTTGGCTTGTCACTATCACCTGCTCAGTACAATATCCCATTGTGTGTTGTATATTGATATTTATTTATGTGCAGTTCCTTTTATAAATTCATTTTTTTTAACTTTATTCTACTTATTTCATCTTCCACCAGTGTTATACGGCTGTCTATCTTTTACCTCTGTACTTTACTCCTTTTATTGTTTGTGTATGCTGCCATAGCATTTGAATTTCCCCCCTTTGGGATCCATAAAGTAAAGTATACACATATAGTATAAATTAAGTAGTCATGAAAACAGAACTTGGGTTTTTTTTTCTTACTGGGGAGATTTCTTACAGGGAAGAATGAGTTAAGTTTGAGTTAAGGTCAGCATGGTGATTATCCAGGGAGATGCAGGTGTACAGAGGCGTAGATCGAGAGTGTGAATTTGAGGATGATTAAACTTAGATAGGATTTGGTGTGAGATGAACATAATGAATAGAACTTGCTAGTTATCGCTGGAGGACAGACAGGAGGCACCCTGATAGGGATGACAATGATGAAGGTATCTCAGAAGTGGTATTAAGGAGGTGGATGAATGAGACTTTCAGTTGATGGAAGAATGTGAAGAAGGAAAATGATGGTAAGGAGGAAGCCGGTAGCCAGTCGTGGAAGGAAAAGCAGGAATAATTTTCAGAGAGGTAGTTGTACCATGAAGAAAGTGAGGCTTGAACTCAGGAGTGGAATCAAGAGACAATGAACCTGGAAGGCGCACAAGGGAAGGAAAGCCCAGATCTTTCTCCAAGAAATAAACTTCAAGGGATTCAGAGGGCTTGAAGTTAGCACAATGGCACTCAGGCGACAAAGGACTGGTTTCCAGCTCCGTTTATCCTCCTGCTAATCCTGCATGTCTCCATCCACCAGTGCAGAGCACAGGAACTTGTGCCTCTGCTGCGTCCTCCAGTAGGTAACCTGCACAACACAACCACAACACAAACCAAAACCCAGACTCCTAACATGGTCGTTCAATAAAAATCCTGACGAATCAACTCAAATAAGAACAATTAACTATTTGACTGTCATTAAAAATGTCCTATGTAAAACTAATCAACCTAATTTAGTGATTACTGAAATGTGTTTCAACAATTACAGAAAATTGTAGATGAAAAAACAATTTGTTGTCAAAGCTGGTTGGAGATAGAAAAAAATATTTTACATAGATAAGTGTGTGGCAGAAAATCTCTGCCAAAAGCATGGAAGCTACATTTCTGTAAAAATATTAGGACAAGTACTGGTCATCGGCGGAGAGGATTGGTCCACCCTGGACAGGTCGCCAGTCCATCACAGGGCAATACAGAGACACACAGGACAAACAACCATGCACACACACACTCATACCTAAGGGAAATTAAGAGAGACCCATTTACCCAACGTGCATATTTTGGACTGTTTGAGAAGTCAAATTATCCAGAGAAACCCAATGCATGCACCGGGACAACATGCAAATGTGACCTAAGTGTGTCTAATCTTCAAACTCTGATGGCTTCTCTTGGTTTGGAAATGAAGCACAAGGAGCTGTCCAAGCTGTGGCACCAGTCTTCTTTATTTCTCCATCTCAGCAGCGATCCTCGTACCTTTAGATTACACATAAAGCAATAATAATTTAAATAAAACCCATTGGGAATAACAGTGATCGTATAGTGGATCATTCTTTTTATCCGTATAATCAAGGAACTAACAGTGAGTATCCTTTAAAAAATTACAGCAAATAAAAAAAATAAAAAGAAATTAAAGTTCTGATATTTTACATACTGGATACTTTTTTTGATTTAGATTTTATAAACTTTACATTCCTCAACAATACAAAAAAACTGTCTTTGTATAAAAACATATAACTCCACCTCACAGTGCTAACCATCTGCTACAATAATAAAGTGCTATCTGGTAACACATACCTGCATTCACATACAATCAGCACAACAGTAAGCAGTCTCTGGCAGATAAACATGTGCTCCTTCTGCAAAGAGGGGCCCTAGTGTTACCAGGAGGAACTTCCTGCTACTTTTCCACACCAGCAAAACATTTATAAAGCATGACACTAATGAAAGAACTGCAAAACTATTGTGACATTTAGTAAACATTGTTAAATATTATGCATATGGGAAACTATAAACACACTTTATAAGCACAATAATCTCCTTTCTTTGTCAAACTTTACAGAGACATGTTACCTCAGCAGCGAACCTCGCTTCTCTGGCTGGTCAGGACATCATGGAGGGGATATTTAGTATTACCCAGAATGCCCTGCAGCTTCCTCCTCATCTGCCTCTCCACCACAGTTCTTCCAGGGTCCAGCTCCCGACCCAACATAGAACTGGCCTTTTTGACCAGTTTGTCCAGACGTCTGCAGTCTTTGTCTGCAGTGCTACTTCCCCAGCAGACAACAGCATACAGAAGCACACTTCTGATGACTGTGTGGTAGAACATCTGCAGCAGGTTACTGCAGACATCGAAGGACCTGAGGAAGACATTGAAGGACCTAAGGAAGAAAAAGCGACTCTGTCCCTTCCTGTATTCTGCATCTGTGTTGGTGATCCACTCCAGTTTCTGGTCCAGAACCATCCCCATGTATCTGTAGGACTCCACAGTCTCTATTTCCTCCCCATCTATGCAGACTGGCTGTCTTGGTGGTTTAGATCTCCTGAAGTCCACCACCAGCTCCTTCGTCTTGGTGGTGTTCAGAAGAAGACCGTTTTTGTTTTTTTTTTGCTCCAGTCAGTGAAGGTCTCCACCAGATCCCTGTACTCTCCCTCCTGTCCACCATTCACACATGCCACATTATCATCAGCTGTATCATCTGAATACTTCGGTATGTGGCAGGACTCTGAGTTGTGTCTGAAGTCTGATGTGTAGAGCATGAACAGAAAGGGAACCAAAACAGTCCCCTGTGGGACCCCAGGGCTGCATTCCAGTGAATATACACCAAATGATATACAAACGGCTGCACAGTGGTGCAGTTGGTAGCACTGTTGCCTTGCAGCAAGAAGGTCCTGGGTTCAAATCCTGGCCTGGGGTCTTTCTGCATGGAGTTTGCATGTTCTCCCTGTGCATGGGTGGGATCTTTCCAGGTACTCCGGCTTCTTCCCACAGTCCAAAAACATGACTGTTAGGTGAATGGGTCTCTCTAAATTGCCTTTAGGTATGAGTCTGTGCGTGCATTTATCCTGTATGTCTTTGTGTTGCCCTGTGATGGACTGGCGACCTGTCCAGGATGAACCCCGCCTCTCGCCCTGTGACTGCTGGAGATAGGCACCAGCCCCTTGTAAAGTCCCTTGAGATGACATCTGTGAATTGGCGCTATATAAATAAACTGAAATTAAATGAAGGATCAAACCAGAAGCTGTTGTTTGTCATTTCTAAGTAAACACAGGAGAGATGCATGGTAAGGCCATTTTATTTGTATAGCACACTTTCAACAACAAGGTAATTCAAGGTGCTTTACATGATTAAGGAGTAAAATAAAAAATAGCAGTAAAACACAAAGCATATAAAGTAAAAACAGCAATAAAGAAAGAAGCATACACAAAACATATGATAAATGAAAGCATTACTCAAAGGCAGCTCCAAACAGATACAGTGGCTTGCAAAAGTATTTGGCCCCCTTGAACTTTTCCCCATTTTTTCACATTACAGCCACAAACATGAATCAATTTTATTGGAATTCCAGGTGAAAGACCAAAACAAAGTGGTGTACACGTGAGAAGTGGAACGAAAATCATACATGATTCCAAACATTTTTTGCAAATAAATAACTGAAAAGTGGGGTGTGTGTAATTATTCAGCCCCCTGAGTCAATACTTTGTAGAACCACCTTTTGCTGCAATTTCAGCTGCCAGTCTTTTAGGGTATGTCTCTACCAGCTTTGCACATCTACAGACTGAAATTCTTGCCCATTCTTCTTTGCAAAACAGCTCCAGCTCAGTCAGACTAGATGGACAGCATTTGTGAACAGCAGTTTTCAGATCTTGCCACAGATTCTCTATTGGATTTAGATCTGGACTTTGACTGGGCCATTCTAACACATGGATATGTTTTGTTTTAAACAATTCCATTGTTGCCCTGGCTTTATGTTTAGGGTCGTTGTCCTGCTGGAAGGTGAACCTCCGCCCCAGTCTCAAGTCTTTTGCAGACTCCAAGAGGTTTTCTTCCAAGATTGCCCTGTATTTGGTTCCATCCATCTTCCCATCAACTCTGACCAGCTTCCCTGTCCCTGCTGAAGAGAAGCACCCCCAGAGCATGATGCTGCCACCACCATATTTGACAGTGGGGATGGTGTGCTCAGAGTGATGTGCAGTGTTAGTTTTCCGCCATACATAGCGTTTTGCATTTTGGTCTCATCTGACCAGAGCACCTTCTTCCACATGTTTGCTGTGTCCCCCACATGGCTTGTGGCAAACTGCAAACGGGACTTCTTATGGTTTTCCTTTAACAATGGCTTTCTTCTTGCCACTCTTCCATAAAGGCCAACTTTGTGCAGTGCACCACTAATAGTTGTCCTATGGACAGATTCCCCCACCTGAGCTGTAGATCTCTGCAGCTCATTCAGAGTCACCATGGGCCTCTTGGCTGCATTTCTGATCAGCGCTCTCCTTGTTCGGCCTGTGAGTTTAGGTGGACGGCCTTGTCTTGGTAGGTTTACAGTTGTGCCATACTCCTTCCATTTCTGAATGATCACTTGAACAGCGCTCCGTGGGATGTTCAAGGCTTGGGAAATCTTTTTGTAGCCTAAGCCTGCTTTAAATTTCTCAATAACTTTATCCCTGACCTGTCTGGTGTGTTCTTTGGACTTCATGGTGTTGTTGCTCCCAACATTCTCTTAGACAACCTCTGAGGCCGTCACAGGGCAGCTGTATTTGTACCGACATTAGATTACACACAGGTGCACTCTATTTAGTCATTAGCACTCATCAGGCAATGTCTATGGGCAACTAACTGCACTCAGACCAAAGGGGGCTGAATAATTACGCACACCCCACTTTTCAGTTATTTATTTGTAAAAAATGTTTGGAATCATGTTTGATTTTTGTTCCACTTCTCACATGTACACCACTTTGTTTTGGTCTTTCACCTGGAATTCCAATAAAATTGATTCATGTTTGTGGCTGTAATGTGACAAAATGTGGAAAAGTTCAAGGGGGCCGAATACTTCTGCAAGCCACTGTAAGTTTTTTGTTGTGATTTAAAAGAACTCAGTGTCTGGAAGTTTGTTTCAGATTAGAGGAGCATAGAAACTGATTGGAGCTTTTATTTTAGATTCCACTTTATTTAATTGCCATTTAACCAATTCCACTTTTAGCCAGTTGCCAAGACAAAATAATTGGTTAACATTTCCTGAATGTATAGCCGACTGTTTCTTAATAATTTCAGACAACTCCAAGCTTCCTCCTCATGGGACTATCCTACAACAGAATGTCTTCAGTCAGAGACTTTTTCAGTTTTGCCGCATTACAGATTACTACAGGACATCCTTCCTGGCTGTAGCCATCACGATCTACACCAACTCCTTGAATATACTTAATTCCTCTGGCAACCGGACCAGGACCACACCAAAAGCAGGAAGCGGACTATTGTGCAGGGCCTTCTGGGTAAATACAATCTAAACAACCGTGCATGCTGGATAGTTGTGGGAGAAATGGCTCATGGTCAGAGGTGCAGACGTGGACGTTGCACATACTTTGCTCGACGTCTGTATAACGAGTGCTGTGAAGTTGCATGCACACCTACTCATTGCATGTTGTCTCATTCTCAGCCGCCTCGTGTAAAACACGGTGATCTCCAGAGACTTCTGCCTCGTTATCTGCTCATCCTGAGCCCATTGCTGCAGCATATTTATCGGGGACATTTGTCAAACACAAAAAAAATATTCTAAAACCGCTACAGTCTACTGCCACTCCATGTGTGTTTACTTTTTACTGTAGAGGAAGAGTCCCCCGCTACACCAAGAAGTGCAGCACCACCACAGGCAGGGAAGTAAACATGTTCAAAAGCTTTGGTTCATTTGACAAAAAGACGAGTGTGAATGCGAACCGCACCAGCTAAAAACAGCAACAATGTTGCCATTTTGGTTCCAAATCGAACTGAGTCTACCGAACTAGGTGTGAATGCACCTTATTGTCTTTTAGTAGTTGCTCCAAGTTATTGTAAAATAATTAATGCAAACGAGATTCATTTTAAGTCTGATTTTACAACTTGACTGAATATAAATAAATGGTAATGAGATAATATAGAAAGAAACCCATACATCTACCTCAGCTGCAGATGATCTTAAATCCCCTGAGTTTCCTAATGTGTTTTCTGCATGCTATAACTCCAGACAAAGGGGAGTAGCCATATTAATAAATAAAAATGTAAATTTTACAGTAATAGATACAGTTACAGATCCAGAGGGTAGTAGTAAAACTATCTATACATAACCAAAAGTTATGTATTGTCAGTATATATGGTCCAAATGTTGACGACCCCTCATTCTTTCATTCCTTCTTCTCTGTGCTCCTTGAACACATGGATTGCTCACTTCTTCTTGGGGGCGACCTCAACTTTGGTTTAAATGAAGAAATAGACAGGCTCAGCACAGCAGGGACTCAGCGCAGCTGGAAATCTATAGATATAGTCAAACAGTACATGAGCGATTATGGACTTTGTGATGCATGGCGATCACTTCACCCCAATGACAAAAAATATACTTTCTTCTCAAATGTCCACCATTCATATTCTCGACTGGATTATTTGTTAGTCAGCAGCTCCCTGTTGACTGACATTTCAGACACTGAGATACACCCTATAGCTGTTAGCGATCATGCTCCTGTTTCTCTAACTTTAGTAAATAAAACAGAAATTGGAGATTTAATATATCCTTATTTAAGGATAAAGAATTTATAAAATATTTTGAAAAGAGTGGGCTTCTTATTTAGAATATAATGACCTCCCTGGTACGTCGCCATCCATTCTTTGGGAGGCAGGAAAAGCTGTGATTAGAGGTAAAATAATCTCATTCTCATCAAATAAAAAGAAATGGAAAAAAAACGTATTCAGGAATTAGAAGAAACTATTAATTCATTAGAAGCTTCTCTAGATGAGGAGAGACTAGGCTAAATCCGTAAAGCAAAGCTAGAATTAAATCAAATTATGAATAAACACTCCCAGTTCTTAATTCAAAGACTTAGGATAGAAAACTTTGAACAAGGTAATAAATCAGGTAGATTTTTGGCTAACCAGCCAGGAAAAACAACTATATCTGCTATTAAAGATCAGACCGGGAGTACAGTATATGATCCTGGAAGAATAAACAACACATTTAAAGAATTTTACAAGGCTTTATACTCACCAGAGATGAATCCATCAGATCATGAAATTGAACAATTTTTGGATAACATAACACTACCTGAATTATCTGAAAGTCAAGCGATGGCCCTGGATTCACCTCTAACAGCGGCTGAACTCCAGGAGGCCCTCCAAGGCATGCCCAATAAAAAGGCTCCAGGCCCAGATGGATTTCCAGCAGAGTTCTATAAAGAATTCTGGAATATTCTGGCACCAACATTCCACAGAATGCTGCAGGAAACCAAGGAAAATGGCCGACTCCCACCAAATATGAATTCTGCCTACATTAGTCTTCTGCTAAAATCAGGTAAAGACCCTTTGTTTCCTACCAGCCATCGTCCCATATCCCTCATTAATGTTGATCTTAAAATAATCTGCAAAGCCCTCGCAAAAAGGATAGAGAAAGTAACCCCTCTTATAATACATCCTGATCAAACTGGTTTTATTAAATGGAGACATTCATCCACAAATTCACGTAGATTAATAGATTTAATAGATTTTTCTAACTGTAAAAACATTAAAACTAATATATTATCTTTAGATGCAGAAAAAGCATTTGATAGAGTTAACTGGAAATTCTTATTTGTAACCTTACATAAATTTGGCTTTGGAAATTCTTTTATAAACTGGTTGAAAATATTATACAGTTCACCAACAGCGTGTATCAGAACAAATAACCAAACATCATCTAGGTTTTATCTTCAGAGAGGTACCAGGCAGGGATGTACACTCTCTCCCTCCCTGTTCGCTATTATTATTGAAACACTAGCTGCAGCGATCAGGCAAACTCACAATATTAAAGGCATAAAATGCAATAACATAGAACATAAAATCAGTCTTTATGCAGATGATGTATTACTTTTTCTCCAGCATTCACAAACCTCTTTCTCTCAGGTAATCGGGTTGATAAACTCTTACTCAAATGTTTAAGATTATTCTATAAATTGGTCAAAATCTACAATTCTTCCAATCAATTGTTCTGTCCAGAATCCAACTAATACACAACTGCAGTCAGGGAATATTACCTATTTAGGTATCAATGTCTCACCAAGACTGGCAGATTTAATAACGTTAAACTACATCCCACTTTTAAAACAAGTGGAAGATGATCTTGCCAGATGGAAATCTCTACCCATATCACTTATGGGAAGGGTTGCTTCAATAAAAATGATGGTTTTGCCCAGAATCAGCTACTTATTCTCAATGATCCCAAGTAAACCATCACTAGACTGGTTTAGATCTCTGGACTCCTCTATCTCTAAATTTCTTTGGAAAGATAAACCACCACGTATCAGCTTAAAAACACTGCAGAAGACCAAAGAAAAAGGAGGTCTAGATCTACCAAACTTCCATCAATATTTCTTAGCCAACAGGCTCCATTACATCTCAAGATGGTTAAAACATAGCTACAAAACTTTATCTACATTAGATGAATCAATAGCCATCCCTATTTCAAAATGGGAGGTGGATTTATCAGCCAGCTTTGACCAAAACGTCTGGTCTCAGATATGTTTAAGAACCTTTAAAATAACAAAAAATCCTAATTTGCAATTAATACAATACAAAATCCTTCATAGAGTACACTATACAGGTCAACAAATGTTTAGGATGGGTTTTACATAGTCTAATACCTGCTTACAATGCACAAGCAATATACCAGATACTTATGTTCATGCGCTTTGGTTCTGTCCACCTGTTAAGAAATTTTGGTGCCAGATATGTGAGGACTTATCAAAGTGTCTGAAATGTAACATTCCACCATCTCCCTCAATTTACCTGTTAGGGAATTTAAATGATGTCACCATGGACACAAAGTCAGTTCTAATGGTTCACATTGCCTTATGCATCGCTAAGAAAAATATCCTCCTGAACTGGAAAAATAAAAAAGCTCTTAATATTAATCAGTATAGAAATCTCTTGTTGGACCATATTGGTCTTGAGACGGCCTCTGGCTCCATATCTGATCAATCTCTCTGGGCTCCTTTGATCGGCTCCATCACCTAGTGGGGGTGGGGGGCACTTGGTTTTGTCGTTTGGGATACTGTTGCTGATGTGGGGGTTTCGGGGTTGGAGGCGTCTGGGGGGGACCCCTGGGGGTGGGATCACTGGGCGGATGGGGCGCTGGACGCCGTGGCCGGCCTGGGGTTGGGCTTTGGGTGGTAAATCCTGATGGCTGCATGCGGTGCCTTAGGGGGGTTGCACTGGCGAAAAAAAAAAAAAAAAGATTTCTCTAAGCTCTGGCCAGCCCAAATACCTTCTATGCAAAGCAGTCATGCAGACATACTCATAAAGGGTCAATTACATAACCAAAACGGTTGGCCTACTTTGTAACTGCCAAAAGTTGCAAAATTATATTTGAGCAAAAAGCACTTTGACAGAGTAAAAAAAGGAAGTGAAGAGAGAGTATGTCTTTGAGCAATGGTTTCACACTGTGTTGTGCCTTCCATGAAACTGTTCGTAATGCGCCATCTGTTATATTTGCTGCTTGATTCTGTCAGGCTATGTGGAATGTATGACCCAAATGTAGGCAAATACGATAGGATCCAGAGTTGAAGCAAAAATAAGGAGCTATATGAATCAGCCACAGGAAACTGAACCACAAAATTGTACTGGTCCAAAAAATAAGAAACAATATTAATCATTTATCTTAGTCCTGTTACTTATGTCATTATTAGCCAACAAATACACCACATTGGAATGCTGTGAATAAAATACTGAATTAAATTGAATATTGTGTCTCATTTAAAAGAGAAGAGTGAGGTGCTGACATTCAACTGTCTGTTCTTTTCTCCATATTCTCTTCCTCTCCATGCTGTGCCAGCTTCCTGCCCACATCCTGACTGCTTTTTGTGTGCATCCGGGGCACAAGCTGCTATGCAACTTTTGACCTGTATTGTAGGTATTTCTCCTTACAAATACAACTGAATGACATTTGAACACGCCAAATTTCAGCACCAAGAGTTTGTCCAAATTTTTCTGACAAAGTCTCTGGACCAGTAGGCTAAAAAATGTAGGGTACTCCTAGCCATTAATGTTAATGTTAATTTTTGAATCTGAACTGTAAACAACACAAAAGTTTAAGACTTTTAAAACAGAGATTTTATTTTACCCTAATCTGGTTGAAAAACATTTTCCTTAAATCTAAAAGAAAAAAATGTGATTACAAAAGTCTCCAAGAAACCAAAACTGTAATACATGCATATTTATATGTAAATCTGAATTTATGTTCTAATTTAGAACATTTTAATCATTGTGTGTACATCAGAATAGCCTTTTTCACTTGAACTATCATAATGAATCTTAACTTGTTGGTGTGGATCATTGTGTTTTGTGTTACTCACTAAACCTTTAAAGTAAGGGCAAACTAAGGACTCTCCAACAGGTGGCGGGATTCCTCCATTTATGGGTATAACTATCACTGAGGTTATTAGACCGAAAATAAGGGAAAGCATTAGGCCATCTTAAAAAGCAGCATTTTCACCAGTTGTAACATTGTACTTTATGTCATTACGTAGGTTCTAATGCTCAGAATAACTTCTTTTTTTTTTAACTCACACAGAAACTCATAACCTTTAGAGAGCAAATGAAACAGCATCTGAACTTCGCCATTATGTGTGATGGCACACACTTTCACTGCAGTCTGACAGTGGCAAAGCAAAGCAAGGCAAATGTATTTGTATAGAACACTTTCAGCAACAAGGCAAATCAAGGTGCTTTGGGTGATTAGGGAAAAAAATAAAAGCAGCAATAAAATAACAACAACAACAACAACAGAAAACAGAACATCAGAAACTTAAAGAACATTAAAACCTCCCAGTTATTATTAATAATAGTGATGTATGAAAATATTGATACACTGATATATTGCAATATTTTATGCCACAATATTGTATTGATATTCAAAGGCAATGTATTGATTTTTTTTTTTTAGAATTTGAATGGAACCATTGATGACAGTAGTTTTTGTAGTAAAATAAAGTATTAAGTATAACTGGTAGTTTGTGGCTGTCTTCACCTTCTTGGTTCCAGTGGATCAACTAGATCTGGTAATAAAACTGGATGTGTTAAAGTATGAAACAGGTTGGAGTTTTTAGAATGCTGGGACAGTTTTTCTACAGCTAAATTAAGTTTTAAAAATCACAATATATAGTCTTACTCCTAGTATCACAACATATCACAACACATTGCATCGTCCCCCCTGTGTTGTGATAAATATCGTATCACCAGACTCTTGCCAATACACATCCCTATTAATTAAATATTCAAAGGCAACTCCAAATAAATGGGTTTTCAGACTTGATTTAAAGGAACTCAGTGTTTCAGCAGCTTTGCAGTTGTCTGGAAGTTTGTTACAGATAAAGGGAGCATAGAAACTGAAAGCTGCTTCTCCCTGTTTGGTTCTGATTCTGGGGACGCTGAGTGAGCAGACTGGAACTAGAAGACCTGAGTGGTCTGGGAGATTGGTACAGTGACAACAGATCTTCAACATACTTTGGTGTTAATCCATTCAATGATTTAGGAACCAGTACAAGTACTGTATTTTGAAGTCTATTTTCTGAGCTACAGGGAGCCAGTGTAAGGACTTTAGAACTGGGGTGATGTGCTCTACTTTCCTGGTTCTAGTGAGGAACACGAGCAACAGCGTTCTGGATCAGCTGCAGCTGTCTGATTGACTTTTTAGGCAGACCTGTGCGTTTACATGCAGCAAGAGAAAACCGAATTATTCAATTCAATTCAGTTTATTTATATAGCGCCAATTCACAACAGATGTCATCTCAAGGCACTTAACAAGAAGTCATTTCAATACAGTTATACAAACATTCCAATCAGTTAAAAAGTTTCCTATTTAAGGAATCCCAGCAGATTGCGTCAGTCATTGGCGTGAGGTTGGGCCCCGTTGATGCAGACTTTCCAACCACAGCAATCCTTCAGCAATCCCTCATACTGAGCAAGCATGTAGCGACGGTGGAGAGGAAAAACTCCCCTTTAACAGGAAGAAACCTCCAACAGAACCAGGCTCAGTAGGAGCGGCCATCTGCCACGACCGTCTGGGGGTTTGAGAAGACAGAGCAGAAACACAGAAGGAACAAAAGATCTGATATAAGAGAACTTTCTATGTTACAGAAAGTAAAAAGTTAATAACAGGACACAGTGGATGTTCAGTTACTGGGGGGATAATCCCAGTCGATGCCCCCCGTCCAACAGGGCATTGCAGCCAAGCAGGATACCAGACCAGGTATATCTTCTATGGAGAGAAAAACACTGAGAGAAAACAAAGTTAACAGTCGAAATAGCAGAATGTACTGTAATACAACTGGAGAGTAGTAGGAGAAAAGGAAGTAGCAGAGTGAAGAAAATTGGTAAGTCTGTCCTCCAGCAGTCTAAGCCTATAGCAGCATAACTACAGAGCTAGCTCAGGATGACCTAAGCCACTCTAACTATAAGCTTTATCAAAAAGGAAAGTTTTAGGCTTTGTATGTAAGAAGATTGCCTTACTGACTAGGCCAACCGGAAGAATCCAATCTGAAAGAGCGCATGTCACCACCTAACGTCACGGTGGCGAACCCACTTCATTCAATAATTTGATTTTCTGAGTGACATGTAAACTGGGATAAAGGCTCCCCTTCTGGTTAAGCTATTATGTTTGCCAAAAGCTTGATTTACATGTGCATTAAAACATACTGACTATTGCACTAATCAATCCAACTAAAGATAAATGCATGGATGAGTTTTTCGAGGTCCTGTTGTGACATCAGTCCTTTAATCCTAGAAATGTTCTTCAGGTGATAGAAGGCTGACCTTGTTATTGCCTGTATGTGACCCTGGAGGTTCAGGTCTGAGTCCATTACACCTAAATTTCGGGTCTGATCCGTAGTTTCTAGCTGTAAAGGGTAAAGGGTATAAGTAGTCCAATCAAGAGAAAAAAAAATGTAATCAACTTCAAAAACTACACTGCTCTATAGCAATGATACGAGAGACCCATCTGTCAGAAAAAGAGCATTTAAAATTAAGGAGAGAATGGGTGGACCAGATATATAGCTCCTCCTTTAAAAATGGGAGGAAAAGAGGAGTTGTCATCCTACTTAACAAATCAGTTTATTTTAGGCATAAAAAAAAAATTGACGATAAAGAGGGTAGATGATGGTGATAGGCACCATTGGAGCAGTTAAAATCACAGTGGTTGATATATATGCCCTAAACGAGGACTGTACAAATTTCTTTAAAGTGTAACTGAACCCCATGAAAAATCATAACCCCGTCCCCAGACAACATTTGAAACATTCTACAAAGTGGGCGGTGCCAGGAAGAACGGAGGGGTGTGGCCAAGTGTGGAGGATGAGCAGAGGGGGGAACATGGGGGTGTGTTCAGGAGGACAGTGACAGCTAGCTTAATCTGACACTGAAACATGGACAGTGACCAAAGCGACGTTGGCAGTTTTGAGACTGATCGATCTGATTGACGTTCACCTGTTTTGAACGTTAGCCTATGTTAACATTACCACTCAGAGACTGGACTCCTCCTGTCTTCCCTTGCCTCAGCAGCACCGGCCTCAGGGAGCGCTGACTCAGCGCCCTGAGCCAGCGGATCTCCTCCGTCGTCACCAGAGGTACAGGGAGGCTTTATGGAGCCCAGCGGCCGCGAGCCGTATAAATTTGAGCCGCTGGCTCAGGGCGCTGAGTCAGCGCTGTCCGAGGCCGGCGCTTCTGCTGAGAGAGACAGGATGGTGTTGTGATCCCCGGGTGTTTGGCTTTTGTTAGTGATTTTCCTTATTTAGTTCTATTTTCATGTTTAGTTATTCTTAGTCTTTCTTGTGATTTCTGTACTTTCTGGTTTCCCCGTAGTCTTGTATTTAGTTAGTTTCTTAAGATTCTTCTAGTTTCCCAGTTTTCTGTCTCCCAGCCATTTCACCTCCTGTCCCAGCTAATCACTTCCACCTGCTCACTCCCCCTCAGCTGCAACCGCTTCCCTTAATTGGTCCTGCTCCTTCTCTGCTTCACTCTTCACTCTCCTCCCTCAGTATAAATATGGCCCTCTTTCAGTCACAACTCGCTGGTTCGTCCGTCTTTCTTCCCCGCCTGATTCCTGCCTTCCTTGTTGCCCGTCTGGTTCCTGTGTTTCCCTGTTGCTGCCTGTACCCTCCCGAGTTTCTGTAAGTTCCGTGTGGTTTTTCATTAAATCATTTTTTGTATTTACTCTGCTGCTTTTGGGTCCAGTTTAAACTACAAAACATGACAGATGGGTCCAGTCTCTGAGTGGTGATGCTAACATACGCTAACGTTCAAAGCAGTATGTTAGCTATGCTAACTAAGTGCTAATGTGATGTCTGAGAGTTTTACACCCAAACCCACGGGGCGTGTCTGTGAGACCATGCCTGTGACACAGTCAATGTCTGTGATGTAAAGATGTACCACTCTCCACTAATCACGAAATTCAAATGCAGTAGCCACCGTTCAACCCTAAGAGGGCAGCACTAAGACGTTTTTAGACAAAAAAGTGTAGAATTAAACAAGTTTACATGAAAATGTAAATAAAATCCCAGAAACTGAAAGATTGCATTGGTAAATACCCATTTATACAGTTTATAGGCAAAAAAAAGTTGTTTTGGGGTTTAGTTACTCTTTAAGGTGATAGCATCCTTATTAGCCCACAAAGTGGAGGGAACTATTGTAATAGGGGACTTTGATTGCATCCTGGAGCAGTCTGTGGATAGGCTCCCAGCAGGGTCCCAAGTCCAAAAAATCGATAGCTCTTCATGCAGTGATGGGTGAACTAGGCCTGGTGGATGTCTAGCGCCACCTGCGCCCTAAAGAAAAAGACTATACTTTCATGAATCAGATACATTGCAGCCACTCTAGAATAGACATGTTTCTGATATTGGGAACAGGACCAGGGAATGTAATATAGAACCAATAACTATATTGGATCATGCCCCTATCTCCGTAAAGACACAAATAGGACCTAATAAACAGTTTAAATATTCGAGATTTAATGTATCATTATTAAAAGATGAAACAGTTCAACAAGAAATCTGTAAAAACATAACGGACTATTTAGAATCTAATGAAAATGGCACAGTCTCCCTTTCTAATCTCTGGGAGATGGCCAAAGTAGTGACGAGGGGTAACATCACACTTTCGTCCATATTGAAAAAGCAAAGACTAGCTCAACAAGTTGAATTGGAGAAGGAATTCAAGAAATTAGCAACAACGTATCAACAATCGAAAAAACCCATCAAACTCAGGTACTCCTAAAAGAGAAGAGACAGAAGGTGCTCCTTCGGCCTTATAAGTCAACATATCATCATATGTTGACTTATAAGGCCGAAGGAGCACTGCAATTTATAAATAGGAAATACTACGAATTTGGTAAAAGAGCAAGCCGCTTGTTGGTCTTCCAGCTGCACAAAGCTCAATCTATCAGAATAGTACACAAAATAAAACGTCCAAATACTGACCAGATGTTAACTCAACAAAACTATATTTCAGAGGCATTTGTCACTTATTGTCAAAATCTGTATAGAGAGGAAGAACAACCCAATAAAAAAGAAAAGACTGAATCCTTCCTTAACTCAATTAACTTAACCAGATTAACAGTAGATGAGGCAGAAACAATAGCTTGCACGAATACAGCAGAGGAAGTTAAAGAAAATATTCTCAGATTTAAAAATAACAAATCTCCAGGGGTAGGTGGACTTCCTGGAGAATATTCTAAAACTTCAGTAAATAACTCCAGTTCTTTGAAGAGTTTACAACTATGCTCTAACAGAAGGACATCCACCGGGCTCATGGTCAGATGTAGTGTTAAGTGTTATTCTTAAAGATAATAAAGACCCAACTCTGTGCACATTCTACCACCCTATGAGCCTTTTATGTGTAGACCTTAAAATCTTGGCCTCCATTTTAGCAAATAAGTTTAAAAATACATCAGAAAATGTATAAAGCCAGATCAGACAGGCTTTATTAATCATAGACAGGGAGCCGATAATGTCAAAAGAGCCTTGCACCTGCAATCACTTGCAGCCAAGAGAGACAACCCCTCAATGCTTCTCAGCTTAGATGCTGAGAAGGCATTTGACAGAGTCGACTTGATTTTCTTGGAACAGACCCTCAGTAAAATGGGCTTCAGTGACACATTTGTGAGCTGGATTAATTTTTTTCTGTCACATTCTCTGTTTGCTTTCAGCATTGAACCATTGGCGAACTGATAAGATTTGATCCATGCTTACAGGGAATACCTGATGAGGGAAATAATCAACACAAATTGGCAGTCTTCACAGACGATATATTACTATTTTTGGAAAATCCTATTACCTCTGTCCCACCCCTCCTACAAGATCTTCATGAGTAGGCTACAGGGTTAATACAAACAAATTTGAAGTCATGATGATTGTAGGGAACTGGCCCTCTAAGTTAGATGACCTGGTCTCTTTCAAAATATCCAATCAGGGATTTAATTACCTTGGTGTTTTTCTTGCACATACAGCCACACAACTATGTTCCTCTAATTATGGTAAACTAATGAAAGAAATTAAAAATGATTTAAATAGATGGGATATGCTTCTCTTCTCATTCTTTGGCAGAATAGAATCGGTAAGAACATTCTACCAAGAATACTATTCCTATTTCAGTCCCTCTCTATCATAGTACCACAATCTATATTTAAACTATTAGAAAAACTGATATCAAAATTCATTTTGCAAAATCAAAGACCAAGAATGCGGTTAAAATTATTAATGTCAGCAAAAGAGAAAGGAGGCCTGAACCTGCCCAATCTAAAACTTTACTACTGGTCAGCTCAGCTGCGAGCGGTGGTGGAATGGGTTGCTAGGGACTTGGAGACAGGATGGGTGTCTATTGAACAGAACTTCATGCCAAGGATACTCCTATCTAATCCTTCATTTCTTAGTCAGCAATCTCAGAAAATAATCACAATTAAGAACTTCTGAATTATATATACATTGAAGGTCTTTGAGCTCAGTCCAAAAACAATTAAAGGGCGTGGTGGCTCTGTCACGGGCCATGCCTGTTGTGCGGAATATAGAATTTCTACCATCTATATCTGACAGGGTGTCAGGATCACGGCCTGATTGACCGGTAGGAGTGTTGCGTGCGGCTGAGACCCAAGCGTGGGGATGGACGAGCGAGGGAAGGACAGTAGCACGCGGTTTGGTATAGTAATCCTTGAACGTGAGGACTGATCTGTCGAGAAGGCTGGGATTACAACATGTAATGAGACAGTAGGATCGGGTGATTGTGAGGATTGGGAAATCCACTACACCCGGGAACTAGTGATGCTTGGAAGCAAAGCTGCGGAGCTCGGGACATGGAAAAAGTGATGTCAGAGCGGAGAGCGGGTGAGTAGCTCCTCCTTAAATGGGAAATCCTCCAGATCACATGACCGCCGTCTGACACAGGGCTTATAAAAGATGGGCGGAGAATGGGCTGATAATAATAAATCAACCCCTGGATGGGGATGTACAGTATTAAAATCTTGTTCATGACTGAGAGATGAATTTGACTTGACCTCAAGTGCACATTTACGAGGAGGCTGTGTTTTCCATCTGTTAGCTTCTAGATAAGCTAAGCTAGCGGCTGGAAACGTACATTTATAACCTCGTCTGTAGACATGTTGTCCATAACATTAGAGGAGAATTGAGTAGTGAAATATTTCGCTGCTATGGCCGCCTCAAGCACGAAAGAGCATGTTGAAGCGCGTCATGGTGGCAGCACTCTCAGCAAACTCCGCAGAGCAGCTTTAAGTATCTCTAAGCCAGTCAGCTCTTGGTCAGATTATCCTGTTATTACCACTAGCCTCATTTCTTGTGTTCCTCTTGTGATGTATTGCTTTGGACTAGTTGTTCAATTTCCATAAGTAAAACTATTTATCACCTGCCTCCCCACTGCTGTAGGATTATTCTCCTCTCCTTTAAACGACAGTAAGTCTGCATGTAGCGCTCTTGTTAACCCAACACAAGGCTCGGCTAGCTCAATAAGGGTCTCTCTCAGGGTCTAGTTTACTCAATGTACTCAGTCATGTTCATCACTTACACAGGAACACACTCAGAGAGAGAGAGAGATGACATTTGTAATTATTGCTGTGCAGACACAAACCCCTCAAAGGTTGTTAGCATTGTCTGTGGCCTCCTTAAGTTGGAGAGCTTCTGGCTGAGAACCAGGACAAATGTAAACATTGTCTTCAGTGCATATCTGTCTTTGCTGTTCTAGGTTCTTCATTGTTACACTCTACAAAATCAGCAGTGCTACAAGTGTTGGCCTTTTCACTACACAGTACCCTTTTCCCTGAGATTATAGCGAATGTGTTCTTTATTGGTTGTTTTACAAATTTAGCTGATAAAAAACAAATTGCCATCTAATGTCAGAATGGCTGCGATGGACTGGTGACCTGTCCGGGGCGTGCCCCGCCTCTCAGCTGCTGAATGCTGGAGATAGGCACCAGCCTCCTGCAACCCTGCAGAGGATAGACGGGTATAGATAATGGATGGATGTTTGAATGGTTTTAGCTTATGCTGCATATACTGAATTTTCTTCTGTCTGTTTTCACTTTATTTTTGTACAGTTTTTAAGATCAGCTCATCTGTGTGTGGAGATTTTCTGGATGAAGTGATCATTATGAGTCAAGTAAAGGATTTGCTTGACAAAGTACGGTGGAGCCACACAAGGCAGGTTGAAGGGCATTATCTGCAGACCTGGTTGTTTGCAGTGCAGTCTGTCTTCCTCCATGCCCGTCAGGTCCACTTCACCTTCATCTGTCTGGAACAACAGGTCAAGCTCATCCGGCCACACAGATTTATCAAACACTAAGGGGAAGTCAAACAAAGCTAATGGCTTTATCTACTTTTGTGGGTTCAACATTAAATCATTGAATCTTTGAAAAGAAAGATATAATTGTTTTATTGCATAAAATATTATTTTGGTGAAGTAACGAATACATTATTAATGGTTGTTGTTCGTTCTCAGACAGGGATATATGTGGGATAACACCAGCTCTACTGGGTGGGGAGAGTGGGAATAGTTGTAGCCTTTTGGATGTTTGGATCTGAATTAAAAATATGATACAAATTAGGTACCGTAAATGTGTGTGATATTAGGGGTGACTGTGGCTTGCTAGGTAGAGTAGTTGGCTTGTAATCAGAGGGTTGTAGGTTCAATTCCAGCTTTCACATGTTAATGTGCCCCTGGGCAAGGCACTTAACCCCAGGTTGCCTACCGATCTGGGTATCGGTACATAAATGTGTGCGCATTTGTGAGTGCAAATGGGTGACATGGCTCCAGTGGAGAGTGCATTGTGTGACTAGAAAAGTGCTATATAATCAGTTAATTTACCATTTATTACATAATGCAGCTGTTATCTTTGAGACACAAACAGTGTAATGTCTCACACTGTCAAACACAAGGAATAATATCTTCCAGACAGGGTTAGTTGTAGTCTACAGTAGGGTGAGGTTTAACATTGAGAAATAAGGAAATATAAAATCGTGTAATTCGTGTATGCTCAGAAACTGCCAGGATTCATCACATTAATTTTGATGCTTTCACCTTTTTCACTTCAGGCTAATAGGCCAGTTTCACCTGTAATTTTAATCACAAGAGATGATTGTGTTATGATCCAGTGTGTGAGCAATCTTCTGTTGCAGTGTCTCTTGGAAGAGGAGCTCTCACACCTGCTGCAGCTCACACACCTGCAGGTGATCCAGCTGATGAGATCAGTGGCTTCTTAAGCAGCAGCAGGACCTCCGCTATTGGACCTCCAGCCCTTTTTGAGTTAATAAATAAATCCATAAACCTTTCTCTTGTCAGTTGTTTTCTGCATGTGGGTTAAACGTCTGCTTCCCATCATGACAGATTGTCATGATTAGGCCTGTCACTATAACAAATTTTGCTGGACGATAAATTGCCCCAGAAATTATTGCGATAAACAATATTAATGTTTTGGGATGTTTTCAGTAATCTGTTTGCAACGGTTGAGAGACTAACTAATCCCCTGGTGATAGTAGCCCCTGAACAAAATTCCACCACGGCCTGCAATGAATTTGCCAGCTTTTTTACTGAAAATATAGATATTTTTAAAGGTTTTGTGGCCACAGTGGCCTTTTTTTACAGTGGACAGGTTACAGAAAGGGGAGAGAAGTGGGGGTAGAGACACTCAGCAAATGTCCTTCGGCCAGAGTTGGACCCGGGACAGCCGCATCGAGGGCTAAGGCCTCTGAACATGGGGCGCCTGTCCTAAACCACTGTGCCAAACGACGCCCCTGAAAATATTTTAATAATTAGACGAGCATACGGTACTTCAGTACCAAACCCATTACCTGTGTCATCCCCAATCAACACCAATGTTAAAAAAAAGTTCTGAATTCCATAAATAAATAAAAAAATCAAGCCACTACTAAGGAAGAACAACCTGGACAACACGTTAATGCAGAACTACAGGCCGATCTCTAATCTTCCATTCATCAGCAAGAGTATTGAAAAAGCTGTTTCAACAGTTAAATAGCTTCCTAACAATGACCAACTGTTTAGATATTTTTCAGTCTGGTTTCCATGTGCACCACAGCACCTAGACTGCCCTCGTCAAAGTTTTCAATGACATCCACATAAATACAGACTGTGGTAGAACCACAGTGCTGGTTCTCTTGGACCTCAGGGCAGCCTTTGACACTGTTGATCATGATATACTATTGGAATGACTGGAGAGCTGGGTCGGACTCTCTGGTACAGTACTTGGGTGGTTCGAGTTTTACCTAAAGAACTAGAACTTCTTTGTGTCAATAGGAAACTTTTCATCAGAACGAACAGAAATCACAGGTGGGGTGCCCCAGGGCTCCGTCCTGGGGCCTCTCTTATTTAATATCTACATGCTCCCACTAGCCCAGATAATGACAACCAATAACATTAGCTACTATAACTATGCAGATGATACTCGGCTCTACATCTATCTATCTATCTATCTATCTATCTATCTATCTATCTATCTATCTATCTATCTATCTATCTATCTATCTATCTATCTATCTATCTATCTATCTATCTATCTATCTATCTATTGTCTGTTGGGTTAGCAGCATCAGAACCAGGGATTTAAAAAGGCTCAACGACCTGATAAAGAAGGCTGGTTCTGTTCTTGGCATCACTGTGGAACCTCAGGAGATGATGATGCAAAGAAGGATTCTTCATAAAATCAAAAAATATATGGACAACCCCGAGCATCCTCTTGATGAGACTAAACTGCAACAACAGAGTGACTTCAGTCAGAGGCGTCTTCAGTTTCACTGCAACACAGACCTCTACAGGAAATCCTTCCCACCCACAGCAATCATGATCTGCAACAACTCCTTGAAGAATTAACGAGTATGAGCTACAACAACACTTAATTTCACTCTGAGATCAATAAAGTATTTTTGAATTGAGGTGGATAAATAAGAAGCAGTCAGCTTTACATTCAGGAAATGTTAACCAATTATTTTGTCTTGGCAACTGGCTAGAAGATTAATGGTTAAAAGGTTACACTGAAAATTGTACTTTTTTGTCATATTTAGGAATAATTAATGGTCATTAATTCACAGCTACCATGTGATTAATTAGATTAAAATCTTGTTCCGCAGCCCTAAAAAAATAATGGATGCGTAGTCAGAACGAGAAATTCAAAAACAATGATGGCTTTTTATTTTATTTTATTTTTTTTTACGTGTCCTGTTTGGCAGTGTGGAGCTCAGAATTGGTGTCTGAGTACCAAGCAGAAGACCAACAGATTTACTTTCACAAGCGGAGCAGTACAGCTTTTGCTATAGTACTCCACTTGATATATGTGTGAAAAATCTTTATTATGAATTGTTGGGGTTTTTATTTCCTGATGTTATGGACACGGAGACGGAAAATTAAGGAGAAGAAAGATGAAGAAGAGAGGTAGGAAATAAAAAGTCAAGAGAGAGGGTGATTTGAAAATACAAGAGAGGAAGGGGAACAAAGAAAACACAGGAAGACATTGAAGTCTGCCTCCATACCCACAGGACGGCAGAGAGAGGGGAAAAAAGAAAACACGAAAAAGGAACATCGACAAAACAAACCAAACATTGTGAACTAAGATTTACACACCACATCACACAAAAATAGATATAAAAATACAACAACAATGTCACAGAAAAACTCATGGTACCGATTAATCAAGCTCTATTAATGATAACCTCAGCCCAAGAATAGAAGAGTGTTCGATAGTTGGTGTGAGCAGACATCAATCCGTCTCCCAGGAATCGATGCAGACATGAAGGAGATCGGAGCAAAGACGTCCAAAGGACCCCCAGAGCCCCAGGCGGACCCGGGCGGGGCCGACCGCATCCCCCAAGAGAGGAGCAAAGGAGAACCCCAGGGGAACATCCAGCGGCCACTATGCAGGGGCCCGGGGGGCAGCAGTGACGAGCCCACGGGCCCCGCCGGCAACCGGGGGAGCCGGGGCCCAGGGGCACCCCACCCCCCAGCAGGGACCCGACAAGGGACTGGCCGACGAGGGGCCCCTGGCACTGCAGGGGCCGCGGCCGGCCGCCAGCCACCACACACCGCCTCCACCCTAGGCCAATCCCCACCGCCAACATCCCAGCGCCCCACCGATAGCTGCAGGGGACGGACAGCATCCCCAGGCCGGGGTCAGCCAGCATCTGGACACCAAGTTGTACCAGCTCCCGGGTCCTGATCCCGCGCAACGCAGGGCGCCGAGACCAGGCTTCCAACGAGGGCCAGGGCCGGTCCAACCCGCCAATGAACCGGCCACGCATGGTGCGCACAGAACAGGTGATCAAACGAGCAGAGACGCTGGATCCGCATCCCGCCGAGCCACCGAGCAGGCACCACCCAACAATCCCAAACCTGGCACCTCTAAAAGAGGTGCCCCAACCAACCAAAGGAAGATATTGGCCCAGCGCATCGGCCGACCGACAAAATGATTGCTTTAAAGAATGCTATATGCTTCGAAAAGAAAATAAGGTAATCAAATGAAAGAATCAGCAATGAAATTCGTTTTAATTCTCTTGGGTCAGAAATTTTCAGTGTCCTCTTAGGTAAAAAGACTGGAAACAGGTGGTAAAAAAGTTGAACCTAATAAAAATAATAAAAAATACTCAAAAATTGTAAAATAGAGAAAATGAGAGAAAAAAAAAATCCCTGTGAGATTCCAGCAAGTGGGAGGATGGACTGGGAGGTCAAGTGTATAGCCAACCTGGGGGCCAGCCCTCAGCCTCCGAAACCTCTGGCAGTTTTGGGAGTGGGAGGACTTGGCCTCTGTTCCAGACCGATTGGTGGGGAGATTATGAGATTTGGCCCTTCCCAATATTTATTGAGGCTCTGGAGTCGTAAACTGTTTGCTGTTTGTGTGTTTGCTCTTCCACAAAATCGGAGAGCCGAGTTCTTTCATGCTTTATCTCATAAAATTTTTGAAGTAAAGAATTTTGATTTTTGCGTAGTCTGGATTGGGAATTAAACAATCTTTTGGTTTGGAAATAAAGGTTTCGGTTTGAGTGAGAGCTTTTGGTAATTACCTTTCTGGTTTGGATAAATTTAATATTAAGGCTTCTGGTAGAGTGAGACAAGCTTCTCTGGATTGAGAAGGTAGGTGTTGGTTGAACGCTTGGAAAAAGTGGGTACGTCTGTTCTTTAGGTAGCTCTCCTCTGTGGGTAACTGAGCACTCAGCCAGACCACGAGGCTTAATTTACAGTAGCTTTTCCCCACTTGAAAGTCTAATATGCCGGCAAAATGAGAGAAAAGCATGGGCCTGAGTGAAAGAAAAAAAACCTTCATGGAGAAGAGCATAGGATAATTACAGTAATACCTCCACAACGTTAAAATAATAATGACATACTGAGGTCTGAAGCAGTAACATTTCTAAAAACAAAAGAAGCAGTGGCTACAATATAGCTTACCACCATTAGTGTGTGAATGGGTGAATGTAATGTAAAGCGCTTTGTGGTCCTCTGACTGAATAAGCACTATACAAATGCAAATCAGTTCAAAGCCCAAATGATGAGAATAAATTACCAACAACGAATGAACTAAGCAAACAAACAAGAAGTGATCATAACCAAAATTCAAACACCAATAGGTCATGACAGTTTCAAATTTGTACCATGCTTACTTTCTGTACATGTCAAGAATAAAACCAATATTTTTTGAGAAAGGCATTTTTTATACTATTTTTAATTTTTCAACCAATCTTAAAGCAAATGCTGGTGCTGTTGGAACCATCATACCAATAGTGTGTGTGCCAATCCTGTCTGTCTGCTGTTGTTGTGCAATTGGCTGAGCATGCATTCAGAATGAAGAAGTGAAAAAGATGCAAAGATACACACACTGTTTATCAAAGCAATGCAGTTACATACCGTAAATTGGTCTTAAATTGCTTGCTGTTGTAGAAGACATGTGCAGTCACTGATAGGCAAATGTTCTGGGGTAGGGGTCAATAACTTTGAGAATCCAAAGAGACACTTTTGGCCTCTCTACTTTAAATTAAATATATCTAAATGTGCCTACATGAGTCTTGAAACAAAGATTATGTATTAAGTTTAATTACTACATATTTTAGTCGCTGTAGCATTGTAAGCTTAAGTAACTAAAATTTTATCTCTATTATCAGGTTTTAGAACAAAGATGCCCATCAAACTTTTGCAATGAGTACACAAAAACCTGTCACTTTCTTGAGGATAATGAGGCAAATCAAAATCCGTCAAATTGTTTGGGAAGACAAATAAATCACATAATGTAGCACACTAATTAAATAAGGGACTGAAGAATAAAAAACATCACTTATGGTGGACCGGCTCTGGGCTGGGAAAGCCTCAAACAAACGTCCTGCCCTCTTAAATCAAACTTTTAGAAGTTGAGAAAGGAAATAAAAGATTAACTACTGAAACTGAATATGGACATGATTTACTACAGTAGCTGAAAAATCCATTGGAAAAGGCACACATGAGATGATAGGGTTCAGTTCCTGTTAGCTTTTTCCCTCCGTGCTCATACAGCACTAAGCAGAGAACCCCCACTCAGCCTCCCCAGCTAGACATCCAATCACTGTCAGTCTTAATGAAAACACATAGGACATTACTGATGTAATTTGAAATTGTCTGACAAAAAAGGTAAAATCATGTTGACAGACGTGTTTCTCCTCTAACCTCTGAGGCTGGAGGAAAACCCCAAGATAGGAGGACGTCCTTCAGTGCTGACGACCAACAAGGAGCTTGCTTCATCAATTTTTATCATATTATGCCAACCAATTGGCACATGGTTTTCTTGTACGAATGTGGGATAGATTTAAACCATTAAATATCTCTGTCGTTAACGAGCAAGAAAAAGTGTTTTCCCATAATCTTTGGATCTACAGACCTTTACTTTATCTACCAGAAATCCATATCCTATCAAATTACTATGCTACTCATTAAGTGCATTTCCACTAGAATAGTTCCAGGTCACTTCTGAGAGGGAAGATATGACTGTAAATCTCTTGGCCTGCTCTTCTCAGCAGTCGCGTCTCCATACAAAATTGAATTTGGTAAGACGTCAGAATATCACGACCATTTCTACAGTGAGTCACGTCACTGATCACACCTAAAAGGCCTCCACAGCAGTAGAGAATAACAAGAGGTCGACATGGAAGAAGCAGGGATGGTTGCTGTGTTTCTGTTTGCTATGTTGTAAACCCAATAGTGAACCTTTCGCCTGGTGCTGTGAAATGGAGACGCACATACTGTGAAGGTCCGGTAATATTACTCTGAAGTTACAATAGTGGAAACATGCCTATACAGACTGAAAATATCTGATATGGTTTTACTTTTGTGACATTGCAGTAATTATAACATTTTTAATGGTTACCATTCTGCCAATGTGAGATTCTAAACCATAACATCATTTAAGCTACAGATTTGCAAAGCACAAGACTCTCTTTGTAAGTAAAGGGAAGGATTTTGCTTGTTGAATTAATTTTCAGTGAACATGCCATTCTTTGAATCCTTTGATTTCAGTTCACCTCCTTCCCGTCCACTTGCTTTGATGTAGTCTAAACAAAAAGCAACTGGGAGGAAGTGATAAAGAAGCTCATCCTGTTACACATATTATCTCAGATAATACTTTCCATGGATAACAAAAATGTAGTTGGGTGCATAGATTGTTTTCTGACTATGTGGTTATTCTTTAGTATAAATTGACACTTTTCAGAACCAACTTGACTAAAGTGTTCCACTTTATATAAAAATGAAAACTGCAGATATTCTGTTTGAACAGTTTATAATTCATGTCAAATGTGGACTTCAAACTCTTCATTTGATCACTAGTCTACAACACGTTTTTTATTTGAAAAAATTGTAAACATCTTTATGGGGGATTAAACTTTATATTCATTCATTCATTGAATGTCTGTGGAAAACCGATCAATATTATCCTTTTTATATCTGGACCATTATTTACTATTATTATTATTATTATTATTATTATTTGTTGTCATCACTCTCAGAAGAGAAGATTCTGTGTCTCTGTAACCCCTAACCCCTAAGATCCTTCTTCTTACATACAAAGCCCTTAATAATCAAGGTCCATCATACATCAGAGATCTAATTGTTTCCCAACAGAGCACTTTGTTCTTAGACTGCAGGTTTGCTGCTGGTTCCTAGGATTTCTAAAAGTAGAATGGGAGGCAGATCTTTTAGTTATCAGGCTCCTCTCCTGTGGAACCAGCTCCCAGATTTAGTCCGTGAGGCAGACACTCTGTTTACTTTTAAGGCCAGGCTTAAAACTTTCCTTTTTGATAAAGCTTATAGTTAGAGTGGCTAAGGTCATCCTGAGCTATCTCTGTAGTTATGCTGCTATAGGCTTAGACTGCTGGAGGACAGACTTACCAATTTTCTTCACTCTGCTACTTCCTTTTCTCTTACTACTCTCCAGTTGTATTACAGTACATTCTGTTATTTCGACTGTTAACTTTGTTTTCTCTCAGTGTTTTTCTCTCCATAGAAGATATACCTGGTCTGGTATCCTGCTTGGCTGCAATGCCCTGTTGGACGGGGGGCATCGACTGGGATGATCCTCCCAGTAACTGAACATCCACTGTGTCCTGTTATTAACTTTTTACTTTCTGTAACATAGAAAGTTCTCTTATATCAGATCTTCTGTTCCTTCTGTGTTTCTGCTCTGTCTTCTCAAACCCCCAGACGGTCGTGGCAGATGGCCGCTCCTACTGAGCCTGGTTCTGTTGGAGGTTTCTTCCTGTTAAAGGGGAGTTTTTCCTCTCCACCGTCGCTACATGCTTGCTCAGTATGAGGGATTGCTGTGGTTGGAAAGTTTGCATCAACGGGGCCCAACCTCACGCCAATGACTGACGCAATCTGCTGGGATTCCTTAAATAGGAAACTTTTTAACTGATGGGAATGTTTGTATAAATGTATTGAAATGACTTCTTGTTAAGTGCCTTGAGATGACATCTGTTGTGAATTGGCGCTATATAAATAAACTGAATTGAATATAGTTGTTTTTCCTTTATTAATTTTAAGCTGGTTAGCCAAAAATCTACCTGATTACCTTGTTCAAAGTTTTCTATCCTAAGTCTTTGAATTAAGAACTGGGTCTGTTTATTCATAATTTAATTCTAGCTTTGCTTTAAAGATTTTGCCTAGTCTCTCATCTAGAGAAGCTTCTAATGAATTAATTTCTTCTAATTCCTGAATACTTTTTAGTATTTTTTTTTTCTTACCTCTAATCAAGGCTTTTCCTGCCTCCCAAAGAATGGATGGCGACGTACCAGGAAGGTAGTTATATTCCAAATATGAGGCCCACTCTTTTTCGAAATATTTAATTCTTTATCCTTAAGTAAGGATATATTAAATCTCCAATTTTTGCTTTGAGGTGTTTCTGTTTTATTTACTAAAGTTAGAGAAACAGGAGCATGATCGCTAATAGCTATAGGGTGTATCTCAGTGTCTGAAATGTCAGTCAACAGTGAGCTGCTGACTAACAAATAATCCAGTCGGGAATATGAATGGTGGACATTTGAGAAAGTATATTTGTTGTCATTTGGGTGAAGAGATCGCCATGCATCACAAAGTCCATAATCGCTCATGTACTGTTTGACTATATCTATAGATTTCCAGCTGCGCTGAGTCCCTGCTGTGCTGAGCCTGTCTATTTCTTAATTTAAACCAAAGTTGAGGTCGCCCCCAAGAAGAAGTGAGCAATCCATGTGTTCAAGGAGCACCGAGAAGAAGGAATGAAAGAATGAGGGTTCATCAACATTTGGACCATATATACTGACAATACATAACTTTTGGTTATGTATAGATAGTTTTACTATAATAAATCTACCCTCTGGATCTGTAACTGTGTCTATTACTGTAAAATTTACATTTTTATTTATTAATATTGCTACTCCCCTTTGTCTGGAGTTATAGCATGCAGAAAACACATTAGGAAACTCATTAGGGATTTAAGATCATCTGCAGCTGAGGTAGATTTATGGGTTTCTTGTAATAAGACGACATCTGCCTTCAATCTTTTAAGCTGGTTAAAAATCTTAACTCTTTTCTCCCTGGTGCCAGCTCCATGAACATTCCACGTGACAAACCTTAGACTAGTCATAGTTTTGAGATAAAAGTTTTAAAGTCCATATCACCATAGAAACTGATAAACACAGGTGTATTATTAGTTTGTGCCTGGGGTTGCCTGATTGAAAATCCAAAAGCCGAGATATAAGAAACAGAAAAATAGAAGAAAGTTGTGAAGGGTGAGGGTGAGAGAGAAAGAAAGTTATGTTATGAAAAAATTCTGTGTGTGTGTGTGAGTGATAAAAGAAGGAAAAATAAGTGACAAAGACATTTGGTGATAGACATGTGAAGATGAGAAAAGAAATAAGAGCCAGTATCCCAGTGCTTAGCCCTGGCCCCGCCCACATTGAGTGATGTAAACAACTTTACAGAGCTGCGCTAACATTAGATTATAGTTGACTGATAAAACAACTCTTATCTGACCAGTGTTACATGACTAATAAAGCCAAGGAGTAAGCTGGGGGTCCCTGAACAGCTGCCCATTAACATACAGTTTATCTACCGCTACTGTAGCTCTGGTGCCTTCACTGATATATTTCTTCCTGATTGGGAACAAAATGCGCCTTCTATCCAGGATTTCCTTCGGATATTGATCGTTAGGGTTAGGGTTAGTATTAACCCCTAACCCCTAACCCTCTGACCTGCTCTTTTTGCTTGTAATGCTCGAATTTAGCAACAATAGGTCGCTGCCGGCTGTTGTTGGGCTTCTTACCTCCGAGCCGGTGGACGTGGTGAAAAGTGATGTTTTTTACCGTGTCGCTTGGGAGCTTTAACTGATGTTGGAGAAAATCTCGGACGGTGGATTCAGCGTCGTCCTCAGCCTGTTCTGGGATCCCGGAAAAAACAAGATTGTCCCGCATTCCCCTGGCCTGTATATCCAAGATAGTTTCTTTCATCCTCTTCCTTTCTCCGGACAGCTGTGTCATCCCCTCGGTGAGTTTCTTTACACTCTCCCTAGGCGTTTGGTTTTCTGCAGCGAGCGATGCTACCTGTTGTTGACTGAACTCCAGGGATTCCCTTAGAGCTTGAAATTCTTTATGGAGAACCTCAACCAGGGTCAGGTAAGCTGGTTAGCTTCTTGTCTATTGAGTCCAGGACATCGCTGTAGCTTTTCTCTGGAGAGATGGTGGAGGTGCTGGCCTCAGAACGAGTGCGTTTTTGTGATGGTGTGCTTGTCGGCATAGCAGAGGTGGATTTCTGTGGCTTGCCCATAACAATGTTGTCAAAGCACTCGTCCAAGTAGCTTTCCAGGCTGTGCAAGGTTTCCTCGTCCAGTTTGTTTATGGAGAAATACAAAATAATGGTTATTATTATTAAACCTTTGCTATATTTGGCTCAAATGTTATGGTTTGTTTTTACCCGAGTTTGTTTGTTTTAACAGTTTACCGCCAAATTACTTACGCACAGCTCTCGCGAGATCTCAGCAGCAGCTCATCCGTCTTCTCTCGCTACATGTTTGTTCAGGAGGAGTGAATGCTGCAAGTCAATGACTGGATGCAATCTGCTGCAATTCCTTAGATAGATGGGGGGTGGTGCTGGGTTGGTGTCAACACTTCCTTGCTATTCCAACTTCAACTCGCTACAGAGGTGTGGCCGGGACTGGTCTTGTTTTACACACTTATTTTACACTAGACCTTCACTGACTGGAGCAAAAAAAAAAAAAACGGAACACCACCAAGACGAAGGAGCTGGTGGTGGACTTCAGGAGATCTAAACTACCAAGACAGCCAGTCTGCATAGATGGGGAGGAAATAGAGACTGTGGAGTCCTACAGATACATGGGGATGGTTCTGGACCAGAAACTGGAGTGGATCACCAACACAGACGCAGAATACAGGAAGGGACAGCGTAGCCTTTTCTTCCTCAGGCAGCTAAGGTCTTTTTGGTGTCTGCAGTAACATGCTGCAGATGTTCTACCACACAGTCATCAGAAGTGTGCTTCTGTATGCTGTTGTCTGCTGGGGAAGTAGCACTGCAGACAAAGACTGCAGACGTCTGGACAAACTGGTCAAAAAGGCCAGTTCTATGTTGGGTCGGGAGCTGGACCCTGGAAGAACTGTGGTGGAGAGGCAGATGAGGAGGAAGCTGCAGAGCATTCTGGGTAATACTAAATATCCCCTCCATGATGTCCTGACCAGCCAGAGAAACAGCTGCAGTGAAAGATTAATCTCTTTGAGATGCAGGACTGAGAGGTTCAGGAGATCGTTTGTTCCTGCAGCCGTAAGACATCCAACATGTTTCCTAAATAATTTCTGTATTATTGTTTATTTTAATCTAATATATATTTCTAAATATGTGAGCACTGGACAAAGTGAATTTCCCCATTTTGGGGTTAAACAAAGTATCTACAGTATCTATCTATCTGTCTAGACCTGTCTATCCATCCATGTACTAAATTAATGACCAGACATGTTGACAGCACTTTTAGACACACATTCATACTGTTTTTTTAGTAAAAAAAGTTGATTTGGGGGTCAGTTGCACTTTAAAAATGCCAACTTCACAGCAGAAATCAACATGTTTACAGCCTGGTTCAGGAAATTATTTTAAGTTTAATAGGTCAAGTTTACAGTCAGCTCTGAGGGGGCTGAATTTTTCTTATAACTCATCCATTTAGATGTCATTTAAGACTGACAGGTCTCAGATGAGTCAACATGCCAGCACTGGTGCCACCCCCCCCCCCCCCCCCCCCTCCTCCTCGCTTGCTCCAGGGAAGGGCGCAGCCTCGCCTCACATTAACTCTAGGCCATTTTGTTTCTCTGAACTTGACCATCAGTTGCGTCCACAATTTTTAGCCGTGGTCAGATGTTTATCATGCTAGTATTGGTCAAAGATGACTTGCTGAGGTATTGATTGCTTGATTGTGGTAGTCTCTGCTCCATTTTTTTCTGTACGTAAAATTAGCCTTCATTCTTTTATTTGACTAAATTATTGATTCTGCCTAGAAGGTAGCAGAGTCGCTCAACCGTGGTTTTCTGGCTAAAAGCGCCCACCAACCTCCGTTAGCTTCGATTAGCTCCGGGTTAGCTCAGTTAGCTTATAGCTACATCAGCTGAGAGTTTGATGGGTGTCAATCACCCGTCCCCACTCTCAGCTTCACCTCTTTGCCCATTTTCTGTATTTGATACATGTGAAGGAGCCAAGATGGCAGTGGTGGGAACTGCCCACTGGCCTGGGCTTCAATTCAGCTCTTCACAAAACCTACAGGGGATGTCACAGAGGTTGTCCATCTTATTTATACAATCTAAGGACTCAGTGTTGCCCTGTCATAGACTGGTGATCTGCCCAGGGTGAACTTGACCCCTCATCCAGTGAACGTTGGAAACAGGCGCCAGGTCCCTCTATTCCCATGAGAAGGTACAGAACATGGATGGATTTGTTTTGTGCCCTTCTTCAGTTGTCTGGCATTGTGTTTGTGTGTGTATTTCTTTTTTTACTGTTCCCATGTCTTTCCTCACCGTGACTTAATTATGTCGTGTCACATCTTGCTCTATTTCAATCCTATTTTCTTTTCTAACATCCTCTTTTGGGCAAGACAAATCCCACCACCCCCATTCTCCGGCATGCCTTCACCTAATGCTGTCTTTTCCTGTCTGCTTGGCCATCACTGTTTTCACAGTCCTTTGCCGGAAACCAAACAAATTAACACCACATTGTTCTCTGCAGTCACATTAAAGCTGGAAATATCAGCACCATAATAGTTTCCTGAAAGCTTTCATTTGCGTGTTTAAAGGTATCAGCTTGTATCTGTGTAAAGCAAGGTTTTCTCTCTATTCCCTTATGAATCCAATGTATTAATGAGAAAAGAACATAATAATATCAATATGTTACTGTTATGTGTTTATCTTGTAATTTGAGAAAATTCCTGACTGGGTTTTGTTTGGTTCCTGTGCATTTAAAATTGTTTTGGTCAACCAATATTCTCAGTCATTTCCTTAGTCGTTTAGCTTCAATTTCCAACACATCTGTCCTCAGCAGACCTATCAGTAGACAGTAATCACATTCCCCAGAACTTGTACTTCCTGTTTCTCTAAGGACATTGTCAGATACTCCTTTTTCTAAACTGCCTATTTCTTAGCTCTCATCATGCTATCTAGTTTTGTTTTTGAAGTTCTGTGTTGCATTAATTCTCAAACAGTTACCTGTATTCTAACATTCTGTTATGAAGATAAGGTCTTCAGTTTACTGTTTTCATCTTGCACAGATGAAGATTCTCAGTCATGCAGGGCATGACAATTCAAAGTGCTTCAGTGAAAAAAAACTGGACTTCTCTTGTTTCCAGAATATGTTTAGCCTCTCATCCAAATGACCTCTATAGTTCTAAAATTGGTTTGAAGTAACAGGCTTATAAGTTGTAGTCAGAACAATTACACTAATAGGGCCATTGAAGTCACTAATGGGTCAGTTGAGACATGTGAGTCATTTAGTGCAAATACATGCACATCTCAGTCAAGCTATGGCAATAATCAAGATAATAACTTATCCAGAATGGGACTCTTTATCCCAGTTTACATGTAAGTCAGAAAATAAAATTACCGAATGAAGTGTGTTCGACTCTGCGATGGTAGGTGTCGACATGCGCCTTTTCATTTTGCCATTCTTCCAGTTGGCCTAGAGTGTCACACAGATAAACAAATGTTGGCAGCAGTGAAGCAGAGTGAGTAAAAGCAGTATATGCACAATGAGAGAAGCAACAACTCTGCAGCACGGTACATTTCATATGTACTGTACTGGTTGGTTGTTTTACTCGTGTTGTTGCAGCTGTGTTGTTGTCATACCAGTGTTGTTATTCTCACTTCAGCAGTCTCATCACTTCCGAAACGAGGAGTGCCCAGGCCAGTCCCCAGGCCATTTATCGCATGACTCGCTGGGATGTCGTTTACATGCAGAGGGATTTTGTTTTTAACCGCATTATCTAGGTGTCTTAGCTCAATAACAAGAAGGCCAGTTCGTTTCGACTTCAGTCGGACTGAGGTGTATACATGCCGTCTGAAATGTGCACATTACTATCTTCAAACGATTGTCCCTTGTCCTTGAGATGTAAATGAACAGCGGATTCTTCACCCGATGAATTTGCTCTTCTCTGCTGGGCCATACATTTGTGTAGTTGCTGTTTACCATGTTTAGAACTGAAGAAGCCATTTGGATGAGAGGCAAAACATCTTCAAAAAACAAGAGAAGAGGTCTAGTTGCCTTCCATTTAAGCCCTTAGTTTTTCCATCTTGGTTTTGAGTTTTGTGTCATGTTTGGCATGTGTAAATCATGGATTTGCAAAGTGAGTGTACAGGAATGTCTGTTTATGAGCTGCTAGTTTACCACCTTGGGCGTGGCCAAAGCAGAGTGCAACACACACATTGCTGCCTGATGACCATTGAATGCCTGATGTTGACCTTTGGGAAACAACTTCCTCTATTTCAGTTGCACTTTCTCCAACGCATACAGATTCCTGACTTTGAGGATATTTGTTATGCTGGAGAAAGAAGCAAGAAGTAACTCCTTTCTTGGGATGCCTGATCTCCTCAGTCACCCACTAGCACTCCATATCTACCTGGAAAATGATTAAATACCAGGCTAATTATCCACAGCTCATAACTACCTCCACTGCTCTTAGCCTGCCTGCCCCTCGATGCCTTTCCTAGAGTTCCACTTTCATGTCCACCTTTTGAGCTGCGTTTACCCTCTCACCTCCAAGCCACCTAGATTCCCTTCTAAACTTTCTTCCTGTCCTGGAGGTTGATAGTCATCTTGAAAAAAGAATGAAATCTTTTCAAGACTCACTCTCCCAGAAGCTATTAATCCAGACCAGCTCCTTGCAACCCTGTATCTCATAGATAGTGGAGCTCAGCTAAATTTTATGGATTTAAACCTGGTGAAACAGTACAACATCCCCACCGGCTGGCTAACTGCACCTCTTCTAGTGAGCATGGATGGAAACTCCCTTCCAACCATAACACACAAAATTGAGCCAAAGCCATTCAAACTAATCATTTCAGGAAAGCATCCTTTGTGATTTCCTCTACACGATCCCCCATCCGTCTGCTCTTTCTGGATTTCTCCTCAGCCTTCAACACCATCATCCCACAGATCATCCCACAGATGCTGGTGCAGAAGTTCTCCTCCCTCGGACTGAGTCCCACACTGGGGAACTGGGTCCTGGACTTCCTGACCAATAGACCTCAGACTGTTAAGGTCCACAACACCATCTCCTCCTTCATCACCCTCAGGACAGGCTCACCACAGGGCTGCGTGTTGAGCTCCACCTGGTCACTCTGCTGACGTATGACTGCTCAGCGAGACACCCCAGCTGTCATATAGTTACGTTTGCAGATGACACAGCAGTAGTGGGACCCATCACCAACAACAACAATGAGTCCAAATACAGAGAGGAGGTGGAAAACCTGGTGCAGTGGTGCAGAGAAAACAACCTCTGCATCAATGTGAAGAAGACCAAGAAGATGCTGGTGGATTTCAGAAGGGACAAGCGTGAAGTGGTCTCCAGCTTCAGGTACCTGGGTGTGCACATATCCAACGACCTCACCTGGAATGCCAACACTTCACGTCTGGTCAAGAAGGCCCACCAGCGTCTCCACTCCCTGAGGAAGCTGCAGAGAGCTGGACTTGGAAGCTCTGTCCTGAGGAGTTTCTATCACTGTGCAGTGGAGAGCGTCATCTGCACCTGCATCACCGTGTGGCATGGCAGCTGTACTGCTGCTGAGAGGAAGGCTCTGCAGCGGGTGGTGAAAGCTGCACAAAGGATGGTAGGGAGCACGCTTCCCACCACCTCGGATCTCTACACGTCCCGATGCAGGGGACGGGCCCTCCGCATCCTGAAGGACTCCACCCATCCCGCTCATAACCTGTTTCAGCCCCTGTCCTCAGGCAGGCGGCTGAGGAGCATACAGAGCAAGACCACCAGGCTCAATAACAGCTTCTTCCCTGCAGCTGTTGGACTGCTGAACTCCAGCTGTGTCCTGTAGAGCACATTTATATATATTTATTTATTTATATACATTTTTTTTTTACTAATTTAATTAAAATAGCTTATAATTCCGGACCTGAGTCCTAATTTCATACCATCACATGTAACGTGAGATGGTATGACAATAAAGGCGCGTTCACACCGGTCAGCGCGTCCAGGCAGCAGGGCAGCTAGATTACATGCAAGTCTATGGGATCTACGCATCTAGTGGGCGCCAAACTGCCAAGCAGCAAGTCGCGCACGTCGGCGCAGCTGGCATCAGCGCGTCCCCGCGGCTGATGCCCCGATGGTCCGTCGGGGCGTCTGCTGCGTCAAGTTGGGAAAACCGAACTTTCGGGCAGCAGACGCGCGGCGTCAACCAATCAGAGCGACTCGTTGTACTGACGTAGTAACTCCTTCCATGGGTGAATCTGCAAATTTTTTATTCAAGATGGAGGACAAACTGATTGTCGCTGTATGTAATGTCCGTGAACTGTATGACCCGTCTTCGTCTTTTTACAAAGACAGGAAGAGATCGGATGTGATTTGGAGGAAGATATCGGAGGATATTGGAGTGCCAGGTAATAAAATATTTTTTCTTTTAACTTTCTTGTTATGTTAGCTAACGCTAGCGCTGATGCCCTGACGGGCCGACGCAGACCACAAGTGTGCAAGCAGCTGGGTTTTAATTTTAAAGCGTCGACTTTCGTCCGTTTGAGCGATTTGACGCCTGGACGCGCTGACCTGTGTGAACGCGGCTTAAAAGTTCCTTGAATCCATCTACGTTGTTTCTGGCTTCATTTTCATAATCCTCAGTTTAACTGGCAGGAAAGCACAGCTAAGTTCTGAAGCACTCACTGTATCTCTGTGATAATGCTAAGTTTGAGTGAGAATCTAAATGCAGATAACTGAGCTTGGAGGAAAAAGACTTTAATGAATGAAGGCAAAAACTTACAGCAAAGGAAACATCATGGCAACAAGGTGGTAATGGAATAAACATGAGGAGCCAGTAGAGAACAATGCAAACCTGAGAGCTTAAAGGCATACTCCGCAACTTTCATGATATTTGCTCTCTGTCGCCCTCTTCAGGCTTGCCGCGCAACATCACTGTCGTAAAAACAAATCTCTCTGTCGCTCATAAGATTCATGTTTCAGTGGCTGCTTTCCAAATCTCTTGCCCAAACAACAAACAAGCGTCGTTTCAGTTCGCAATTCAACTGTAACAATCAGTGAAGATGAGCTACGAGGTAAAGTATAAAATTTTTAATTTGATCAATTTCTTTTATTTAATTTTGTTTTATTTACAGTCACGGCAAAAATGCGCTGTGTATACAATAGTCATACACCGTTACGATCGTCTCCTTGAAAATCTTGAGCAATGACGAGAATCTTTACTGAAAAAATCTAGAGGTACCCCAAAATTAACCATATCAGTGAGAAATAGATTAGTTATACATATGGAGTGATGATGAAGTGACAGTAATTATGTTTTTAGTTATCTTTGAATGATATTACTCAATGAAAAAGTGAAAAGTATGAAGTTGTTGCCAAACAGTATTGACTTGGTTGTGTAATTCACATTACTACTGTAAGGCATACCGTGCAAACTATGTTCATCCACCTCCACATATTGAATAAATAGCTTTCTCAGGACTGTATAACATCATGCCAGACCAAACACTATAACCCCGCTGAAATCATTGATACTTACCTATCTATTAGCAGCACGGCTAACTCAACGTCCGTAGTACATGACGTCTGTTCCAACGAGGAAAAGCCGGCCCAATATTTACTCTGGTCTTTGCTCTCTCTCTATCACGTTCTCTTTTTCTTTTTCTAGCTTCTTCTGATATGGGATTTCTCGGTCTCTTTGGTGGATCAGCCATCTCTACAGCCTCTAAACAGCGAGGCCGTATGTGTCATGTTTAGGTTTTTAAAGAGGACCCAAATGCAGAGAATTAAGGAACTGAATTTTAATAAGACAAGGCAACGCACTCACAGAATCGCGGGGTAACCAGGGAACAAGGAGACCAGGAAACGTAGGAAGACAACAGGGAGGATAGGCTGGGGAAGATATGACAACGAGCCAGCGAGTAGTGACTCAATGAGAGCTGAATATACACTGAGGAGGGAATGAGGAAGTGACAGAGAAGACCAATGACCAATTAGTGAAAGCAGATGCAGGTGAGGGCAATGAGTGAAACTGGGTAAGGAGCAGAGTGGCAGGGAGACAACAAGAAAGGCAAGGGAAACAGAAAACTCTTAAGAAACTAGAAACTATCTAAATATATGACTAAGGAGGACTCTAAGGGAAACACTGGAGAACAGAAGGAAGAATTAAATAAGGAGATAAACTAAGGAAACACAAATGAGAAGGTGGACATAGACAAAGGTGAAATCATCTGAGCAAGGAGGAAATAAGAAAACAAGGAAGTGCATGAATACCAAAGAGTACATGAAAATGATAATAAAAACCGAATAAGGAAAAGAACTAAGTTTAAACACAAAACCTAAGAACTATGACAGTATGACTCTGCCGTAAAGCAGAACACAGTTGGTACTGCAGGCGGCGAAGCACCGCTCTAAAGTTCTATAGTGCAGAAAAAAGTCAAGGACCCCTGAAAGGTTGTGATAACTTTGAAAATGAACATAAAAGATGATAAAATTCCACCATAACTTTTGAAAAAAACATTATATTAAGGTGTAAAAGTTGCGGAATGCTGCTTTAAATATGCTAAGGAGGAGGGGAATAGACAAAAGAACCTGAGCAACTATTCAGAGGGAAATGGGCACAGGTGGAGGAGTGAGTGAGCAGGAGATTGTAGATGACTTGCAGCTAGGAAGGGAAGCAGAAATGGCAAGGAGGAACAGAACAGAGAAAGGAAATAAAGGAAAAAACCCATAAAAAAGCATAAAACAGAAGAAACTTTAAACAAAGGGTAATCCTACACCTATAAAGATAATGGACTTACTAAAAAAAGGGTAAGACTAGAAGTGTGGAGAAACTAAGGATGGAAGGAAGAGGAAAGGAAAATATAAAGGTATAAACACTTTGCAAAAATAAACTCAATAATCTTAAAAGCAAAAAATGATAAGGCACAATAGAACTAACATAAAGACATAAACTGAAAATTATGTACAAACAGTACAAACTACAAACATATAAAGATCATAATCTCTGGTTGTTTATAGTCCACCAATCCTCCATTCAGCCTGAATTTTTCTGAGGAGGAGTTAATTTTAATATTTCAAACATTCTCAATGAATATCTCAACTAGAAACAAGTATGTAACCAACAAAAAGCCCTAGCCCTTCCACCTCATAGACAGTATAAGTGATGTTTTTCCTTAAGCCGTCCTCCCTTCCACTGGACTAGAGTTTATAACCAGGGTTGGGTTAGTTACTTTAAAAATGTTCCTGTCCTGAACCTGGTATGTTGGTGTTTGTGGGTTTTTTTTGTCATTTCCGTAGTACCATAGTTTTCACACTAGAGGGTGCTGTGGAGGCACCTGTCTGCAGAACTCCTCCAGTGGGCGTCGCCTGCAGGTGTGGGCGTCGCCTGCAGGTGTGGGCGTCGCCTGCAGGTGTGGGCGTTGCCTGCAGGTGTGGGTGTTGCCTGCAGGTGTGCTTACACAAATGTGCTTACACCTGCAGGATCATTAGCAGGAAGATAAGAGGAGCTGGAAGCCAGTCACTTGACACCTGAGTGTTGACCTTCGTGGTGCTCTCTAGCTCTCTGTGCTTCCTTGCTGTTTCTGCTACTGTCACGGTCACTGTGTTTTGTATATTTAATTACTCTATCTTCTGAATAAGCGGCGGGTCCGCTGTTCAAAAGGAGGAAGACGACCTCCAGATGTGGAAACGGTGGAGCTCTCTTCCTGGGAAAGTCTCGTTTTTGCTCCTACCTGTGCAGCCAAAACACATGAAGACCTGACTGCCGGGCTTTGGACTGTGGAGCTTAAAATCCCCTTGGACTCGACTTTCGAGGAGCTGCGTCTTCTTGTGGCAGACTCCTAACTGCACGGAGCAACCTATTTTTTATGGTTGCCCCCCCCATGCTGTGGAACTACTGTTCATATCGTAATCTTACACTTAGTTGGGTCTTTGATCAACAGACAGAATACTTGTGGTTGTTGTATTCCGATTCTACTAGTAAGCAAGAATTGAGTTTCTTACTACCTGTGAGATACTTTTGTTTACTGCGGCAGATATATTTGGTGAAACTAGAGCTGTGTTTAGGTCGGGATTTACCCCTTCTGGCTTAACCCATGGGAAGGTTCTTATTTAACTCATTTTGCTTTAAACCTGGTGGTACTTCGTACTAGTACTGTCAACTCTGTTTTACTGGTGAACCTCAATATTGAATTTTAATTGCCACTTCCAGCTTCATAGGGAAGCTGAGCACCTTTATCCTTTTTGTTTTGGGGTATTTAAAGTGTCCTCCCCACCACCTGGGGAGGTATGTAACAGCTACCTTAAGTATTTGAGATACTAATCTGTTCCTGTCTCTCTTCCTAAAGGTCTTCTCCTACTCAGTGATCACGTTCCTGAGTGTTTGTTTCCTATTTCTTCCATGGTCAAGATCTCTTTTGGTTTCTCTTCGACAACTGGCTGTCTGGCTCCTGTCCTTCATCATCATGCTCCTGCTTCACAGTGCTCAATGGATCAGTCCTCTTCGTTCCATAACCTTGCCTCTGGACTCACCACTTTCATCACAACCAGGCTCCGCTCATTCTCCCTGGCATCCTCCATACCTCCACCTTTAAACTACCAACTACCTCCTTTAATTACCCTGTTACCCATACTCCTGAAACTCACCATCCACTAACCTCCTACAGAAGCTTCAGTTCCTGATTCTTCTTTGTTGCAGTTCTCCCACTCCACTTCAATTATCATTTATTCAACTAATCTTTTAAATTTGACTGGTCTCCTGAGTATCTTGTGGGTCAAAAGAATACTTAAAACTTTTTTTTTCATTTTACTTCAATTCAATTCATTTTATTTATTTAGCGCTGATTCACAGACGTCATCTCAAGGCACTTTACAAACCAAGTAAAGTAACTTGTTACATTGTCACTTTTTAACTTTTCATTTGGACCTGTGATAGGTGGGTGATGCAGCAAACTGAAGCTGCTACCTGATGAGAAGAGATAGGATGTGAATGATGCCTTTACTGGTCCCAAAATGAGGAAATTCTGTTTCCAGAACAACCCGTCCAAGAACATACAAACAACACACACGTACATAACAGGACTAGATGTACTGTGGATTGCAGCCAGCTTTCGCGGCGCTCCATATGCAGATGATAAATGGTTACGTGAGGTAAGAAAGGAGGGGAGAAAAAAATTCATCTATGCCCTGCTTCCTACTTTAGGACACAGCTTAGGTGCTAAAAAAACCCCACCTCAATACATAAAAGCACATATATCATTCACACAAGGGAGGAAAAGGTGGGTTTGGGATCTCCCGCAAAATAATGTAATCTAAATACATAAAAGCCTTTGGGAATAACGTGTCAGCTGAACAGTTTGAACATCTGTGAAACTTATCATTACCCATAGCTTTTTTTTTAAGTGTTTGCAGATTTCAAACTTTTTCATATTTTCTCTCATCTGTAAAGCTGGGTTCGCAGCTTTACAGATTTACAGCTTTGATGAAGCAGGTTCTGGTGGACCTGATTCATTTAAAGTGCTGTTTAAAGGAACTTATTTTTATGTTCTGTTATTAGAATAGAATAGGATAGAATCATCCTTTATTGTCCCACAAGGGGGAAATTCAGCTGTAACAGCAGCAAAGTGACAGATAATTTTAATAGTAGTGACAGATAATATAATAAATATAATATAATATAATATAATATAATATAATATAATATAATAGAATAGAATAGAATATAATAGTAGTGACAGATAATATATTAACAAGTCAGTTTGGGATAAGACAAATAACCATTCATACACATTCACTCCTGCAAGCAATTTAGAGAAAGTACCTAACCTGACTTCATGATTCTGGACTTTGTCAAACTAAAAATGTTTCAGTGTTATTTTTTATTTTGGTCTTTAAAATACCAGAATTTGCACAAAACTTTAAATTTTTGTCTGATCAATGAATAAATCTATCAAATTTTATTTGTAGAGCACTTTTCATGATAAAATCAGCACAAAGTGCTTTACATGATAGAAACAGATAAATACACAAAGAAAACACATTTTTAGCAAAATCGATCATACACAACCATTTAAACTCTCAGCACACACAAGACACATACACACCCCATCCCCCGCCCCTTCACTGCAAAAACAATTTTTCAGTCAGTTCCTGTGTCTTTAAGTGAACATACAATAAAAATAAAAATCTAGAATGATACCACTGTGAGAAAACAATATTTGGGAGATCCATCCACACCGGAAGCCACTCCACAGCCACAGAAAAGTCTCTGCAGGGACCGCCATGATAAGGGCAGGCAGGTATCCACAGCACAGCCATAAGCCTGCAGTGCAGAGCCACGCCCACCACCACAAAAGCGATCCCAATGACAACGACCTCCATGGCTAAACTGGCAGGGCTCCCAGCGAGAAGGATCTCCATGAAGGAAACACTTGAGTTAGCATGTAGAAAACAATTCGTTAAAACACTTCAGTAACACATAATAATATAATAATAATAATAATAATAATAATAATAATAATAATAATAATAATAATAATAATAATAATAATAATAATAATAATAACAATAATAACACAACATGAACTGAGGAGGACAGGTAAGTGGTTAGTATTCTGGAGGTTATTTGTGATTTTAAATTCTCTGTAGTGTTGGTGGGGCTTACGTTCCAGAGAGACAAGGAATTCCAAGGCAGGTAGAAAAACAGTTACTGTGACTGACTGGGAACAAGTGGTCTGGGAGGTTTGTGATCCGGTGTCTGTTTGCTGCTGGTGAAAGTAGTGTTGGAGGGCAGACAGGCAGGAAATCGGCTGGAGAGTTTGCAGGTAAGTTTCTTTCCAGGGAGGAGCGGCAAGGAGGCTGACCGAGAGGGATCCAAGGATTGAGGTGAGCATTGTGTCATGCTACACTATTCACCGTCTCCTCATCATTGTCCTCACCTGTGTCTCTCCAATCAACCACAGCTGATCATCCTTAAAGCTGCAGTAGGTAACTTGAATAAAAGTGACTTTTTGTGATATTTCCTAAAACTGTCCATATGTCCTAAAAGTAGGAAATGAGATTTGTAATCTATAAAAAAAAAAAAAGCAGCTCAATTGGTCACGCCTACAGCCCCTACTGCGATTTGCAAGAATCCACCGCGCCTGGTAGAAAACATCCAATCAGAGCCAGAGCAGCGTCTGAAGGAGTGTATGACATCTGTCTATCACTCCTCACACACACACCGCGACCCGCCCCTCGCTCCGCTATGCAACCGCTACGCAACTGGCTGCGCTTCTGCAAGAAACTAGGAGTTAGCTATGGCCAAGCAACAGTCAACTACAGAAAAACTGCCCGTACCGCCGCTGCCAACAACAGCATGTACGGCTAAGATAATAAAAAAGAAGATGGCCGAGGAGGACAAAAAAGCTAAGAAGAAAGAAGTTGACCGAGCCCGAGATAAAACGAGGGTAAATATTGGCGTAGCCTTTGAGAGGTGGAGTGAGCTACAGGACCTGAAAGCGTTTCAAACCAATTCCGAGTTGGTAATGTTTCTGCTTGACAGTTAATAACCCTTGCTTGATTAATATTTGTTTTGTTTTTTTGGTGGTGGTATTACAGTAAACCTCCGCAGCGCGTGCGATCATCCGTGCACTCACAGCTAATGTCACATGTGGTTACTGCTATGGAAATATTAATGAAAGTTTGTTTTCTAAGTCGTGTCAGCTGATAATCTTTGGCAGTTGTCACGCCAGTAGCGCAGCAGAAGGAGGGAGGAGGGCATTGGAGGCGGGGCTTGAGTGCATCGGAGAGAGAGGGGGAGAAATGTGAAGCTTGTTTGGGTTTAAATTTTCAAGCTAAGTCTGCTCTCCTCTCAGACTTACCTACTGCAGCTTTAACCATCTGCCCTCATAAACCATCACTTCCCCTCAATCAGCGCCGTATCATTATCGTTGTCTCCATGGTGATCGGACCAGTGACGACATGTTTAGCCGCATGCTGTCATTCCATCAATGGTTGTCTAGGTGATGTCCTGCAAACGATTTGGGCTACATTGATAACTGGCGAACATTTTGGGGAAAACCTGGTCTGATCCGGAGAGACGGCATCCATCCCACTTTGGATGGAGCAGCTCTTCTTTCTAGGAATATGGCTGAATTTATTAGTCCTCCAAAACACGACAACCCAGGGTCCAGACCAGGAAGCAGAGTCGTAGTTTAACCCACCTCTCTGCTGCTTCTGTACTGTTACCCACCCATTACCCTATAGAAACAGTGTCTTGCCCACGGCCAATATTAAATGGATTAAAAGTTAAATCAACAAAAGCAAATTATGGAAATCTCATAAAGATAAATACGACTTTGACTGAACAGAAAAATAAATTGACATTGATTTGCTTTGTCTCACAGAAACCTGGTTGCAGCCGGAGGATTATGTCAGTATAAATTAGTCAACTCCTTCCAGTCATTTAAATTTTGACATTCCTAGAAATACTGGGCGAGGAGGGGGAGTTGCAACCATTTTCGTTCTGATTTACTAATTAGTCCCAGACCAATTGATAGCTACAGTTCATTTGAACATCTAACCCTTAATTTTCCTCATCCAAGTTGCAAAACATTAAGACCATTTTTGTTTGTGGTTTTGTATCGTCCACCAGGCCCTTACTCTCAATTCTTGGATCAGATCTCACATTTTTTATCTGATTTAGTATTAAATACTGATAGGGTCATTATAGTGGGGGACTTTAATTTTCATGTGGATACTGAAAGTGAAAGCCTAAATGCAGCCTTTAATGCTATTTTAGACTCAATTGGCTTTACTCAAAAAGTACAGGCATTGACCCACTCGGGTAAACACACTTTGGATCTTGTACTGACATTCAGTATTGAGTGTGAGGAAATATCAGTCCACCCACATAACCCAGTCCTGTCTGACCACTTCTTGACAACTTTTGAATTTACTTTAACTGACCATTTTAAATCTGAATGAAAATTTCATTATAGTAGAGCTTTATCAGACAATGCTGTAACAATTTTTAAAGAATCTGTTCCATTCTTACTTTCCTCAGTGTCTCAGAGTAACACAGTGGATGGCAGCAATTCTATCTCTAACCCTTCAGAAATCTATGGTCTGGTTCACAGCGTTACGTTCTCATTGCATTTGGCATTAGATAGTGTAGCCCCCTTGAAAAATAAAGTGGCTAGCCATGGTTTAACTTGGTTTAACGCAGAGTTGCATACTTTAAAGCAGAATACTTGGAAGTTGGAGTGAAAATGGCGCTCTACACACCTAGAGGATTCCTATTTAACCTGGAATAACAGTCTATTGCTGTATAAAAAGACCCTTCGACAAGCTAGAACAGCATATTTTTCATCATTAATAGAGGCGAATAAAATCAATCCTATGTTTCTTTTTAGTACAGTTGCCAAACTTACACAGAGTGGTTCCTGGCCCCATTTTGGATATGATGAATCTATCCTTAGTAAACGGATACGTAACACAGGAATTTGAACATCCACTGTGTCCTGTTATCAACTTTTTACTTTCTGTAACATAGAAAGTTCTCTTATATCGGATCTTCTGTTCCTTCTGTGTTCTGCTCTGTCTTCTCAAAGCCCCAGACGGTCGTGGCAGATGGCCGCTCCTACTGAGCCTGGTTCTGTTGGAGGTTTCTTCCTGTTAAAGGGGAGTTTTTCCTCTCCACTGTCGCTACATGCTTGCTCAGTATGAGGGATTGCTGAAGGATTGCTGTGGTTGGAAATTTGCCCAACCTCACGCCAATGACTGACGCAATCTGCTGGGATTCCTTAAATAGGAAACTTTTTAACTGATTGGAATGTTTGTATAATTGTATTGAAATGACTTCTTGTTAAGTGCCTTGAGATGACATCTGTTGTGAATTGGCGCTATATAAATAAACTGAATTGAATTGAATCTTCTGTTCCTTCTGTGTCTCTGCTCTGTCTTCTCAAACCCCCAGACGGTCATGGCAGATGGCCGCTCCTACTGAGCCTGGTTCTGTTGGAGGTTTCTTCCTGTTAAAGGGGAGTTTTTCCTCTCCACTGTCGCTACCTCCTTGCTCAGTATGAGGGATTTGTGGTTGGAGTCTGCATCAATGGGACACAACTGCCAGTCAATAACTCGATGCAATCTGCTGGGATTCATTAAATAGAAAACTAGCTAAAACTGATTGGAATGTTTGTATCAACGCTATATTAATAAACTGAATTGAATTGAATTGACACGAGAGAGGAAACAAGGACATGGAAAGAGCATCCAGGAATCTGCAAGGAGGACAAGGAAGGTAAGTAAATCTTTCACGAAAAGCATTTCTTAGTGCTCTGGGAAATCACTAAGCGGCCTGTTACCACGCTAGGTGAGTTAAACATCTGGCGTCAGTCTCCAGCAGCCGCTCCTCTTTTCAGCTCCAGCGCTGATAAGGCTGATGAAGATCAGCTGGTGCAGCCCCAGCCTGTTGCACCCTGCACAGAGGTAGAGAGACACAGACACCCACATTCCCAGCACACAGCAAATCTTAATTTTACCTCCCCATTAATGGACGCCACCTGGCAGACAACCTGATCAAGATGCTGTGAGGACTCAAAGTCAGAGATGAGAGTAGGATCAAGAGTAAAGGACCAAGAAACCCAAGAATGTTCCTCTTGGACATAACCCTCCCAGTCCACAAGATACTGATGACCATGGCCCAGAGGACGCACATTCTCGGGTGGAGAGGGTTTGGCTGGAGGGTTACAATGGACTGGAAACAAAGGGCTTGATCTGGGAACAATGGAACACTAGGTGAATGCAAAGATGGGAAGGGAGCTTGAGTTTGACGGCTGAGGGACTGATGATAGAATCGATGGTATATGGGCTGAGGAACCTGGGAGTCCACGATTTTACAGGAAAATCCTTAGAAGATAACCAAACCTTTTGACCTGGGGAGTTTGAAGGTGTCGGTATGCATCTTCGGTCAGCAGTCTTCTTGTTTTGAGCTCAGGTGCATTTAAGGGCACATAATTGATACACCTGAAGCAGGCTTCCCGTTTTGTGGACGTTCCCCTTTAAGAAGAACCAGCACCCGCTGATTACCAGCTGTTGTTGATCCGGTGTAAACTCTGAATCATCATTCAGACACAGCTGCTCCGAGTGTTCAGCTCTTTTCTCCCAGTCTTCGGTGTTGAGTGTTAACCTTGTTTCAATACTTCACCTGTATTTACCTGATGGTAAAATTGATCCACCATTCTGTCATTCAACCTGCGAGAGGAAAAGAGAGACTGAACCGTGTGTGACATTTTAAAGGGCAGTAGTTTCTTCTCAAGAAATGGAGTGCTGGTAAGCTGCACTAATTGTTTTCCCTATTTTAAACCTTAACTGTTTTTTTACTAATATTGTTACTTACCATCACAGATTTTCCCTTCCTTTTGCCTGACTGATCAGAGTGTGTGTATCTTGTCTCTATTATTCGGTGAGTAATGTACTTAAATAACCTACAGCAATTTTAACTGCATGATTCAGTGATTCTTGGAACATTTTTCTAGTGTCCTTCTCTAGAGATCAGACAGAATAATTTATTTCTTTTTCATTATTCTTGTCTTGGATATTTTATTAAATCTCTTGTATTCTTGAGGAAAGTGTTTGAAAAAAGAATTCAGCTGAATAATTGATAAATTTGGGAAACAAAGAAAATTAAAATTAAACTTAAAGTGAGTATTACGTAATTAAGAGAAGTGAATTGACTGTGCATATAAACTTTCCTAATTTTGTTTGGAAAGTTCTATTGAATTTTGATATTGTACATATGTAAATAGTGTAGCATTAATGATTTTCCTTCTAGCCTTGTTTTAGGTCAGGTTTTTTCGTGGATGTGTTTTTTTCCCCTTCTTTTTCCTCCTTCCCCTTTTCTTCTTAGTTTACCCCAGCATTTTTTCTTATTGGATTCTTCTTGGATGGCGAGCTACTAGAGAGAACAAATCGAACTGTGAAAGGAAACTGACTGATTGTGGATTCCACAAGGAATAGAAACCTTGTGACTGATGTATTGATCTGAAAAATTCTAAGGACATTTGTGAACTTTATTTGTTTTTCCCCCCTATACTTTGTAAATACAAAATATTTTATTTCTTGAATTTATGTATTTTCACCTTTATAAAAAAAAAACATCTCAGCCCAGTTCTTTTTGCCCATACATTTCAATGACTCCGCAGCTGGACTTTCTTTTGAAGACCAATGATTCCATTCAATGGTTAAAATCAGGTTAGCGCACAGCTCCTTTAAAAGAGCATTACAAGTGGCGAGCTAGCCAGGAGTCATACATTGTGGGTAAAAAGAAAAAAAGAAACCTCTGATTGCACTCATGGATTTTGTGTTAAAGTTTGGAATTAATCCTGCATGTTCTGATCTCAGGTGTGACCAATACTAGTGGAGATGAGGAAATCCTGGAACATCTACGGAAGTATGCTACACTAAAGAATGTTCTGACCATAACTGATCATGCAAGTTCATTTTATAAAAACCTGATCGCAGAATTTGAAACTGTAGAGGCATTCCAAGCTATAGAACTACACCCTCCATATATATACACTTCTAGATTAGTATCTGAACGTGTATTCCATCTTAAATCTTTGAGTAAAGAGTTTAGTGCTACATCAGGAGTTAATAGTACAACCCCTGATTTTTTAGCCACTCTAAAGGGAAATGGCTAACACTAGCGACATTAGTTCTCAAAACTGTGATGAAACAAATTAGTCAGTATTTGAAAGCAAGTGGAACAACACGACACAAAGCTGGCATTGAGACTGAAACGGGAGAGGAAGAGGATGAGGTCGTGCTGACTACAGGATCACCCAGATCAGAGTCCCAACAGCTGCCTGCATCTAATCTTTCTCCACCACCTTTGCAGCCCTCTCCTGTGAAGAAAGAGGAAATAAGACTGCAACAGAGAGGTCAAGCTGAATCGACCAACCTTGGTGCTAAACCAAAAATGTAATTAACTCAAGTTGATTTAAACCCCCTGAGATACAAGGAGTTGTGGTTGAACATGTAGTCTGCCACAACAGTTTTAGTGCTCCTGAGTTATCTCAACTTTGTTCATTTTCTGGTCGCCTTCCCAAACCAGTAAATGAATCAGATTATGAGACTTGGAGAAACCAGGTGAATTTATTGTTAGCTGACAATAATCTTTCTGCTTTAACTGTCACCAGGCGGATCATGGAAAGTTTACTGATACCACCAGCTGAATTAGTCAAAGGTCTGGATCCTGATACAACACCTGCTGTCCTTTTGAGAGTTTTGGATGCAGAAGAAAGACCATACTACTACTTGCAGCGGCTACAGCGCAAGCTTACTATGGTGGTGAGGAGAGGAGGCGTTTCAGCAGAGGAGACGAACAAGCATCTGCCGAGACAATTTGTCCGTGGATATTGGGAAAACATCAAACTGCAGCTGGAGCAGCAGAAAGAGATGCCACCTACTTTTCGCTGAGCTCCTGTTAATAAGACTGAAGAAGACAGACAGAAAATGAAAGAGACTTTGATGCAGAAGCACATTGGTACCAGTTCTGCTAAACCAAGACCTAGCTTGCAGTCACAGTGTGCATGTTCCTGTGAGAGCACCTGCAATTCAAGGGCTGAACTAAAGGAGCTGAAGAAGCAAATGCAGCAGTTTCAGCATCAAATGTCTACCTTCTTCTCAAGACACAAGAGCACAGCACCATCCAAACCTGCATCACGCAACATGGAACCTCGTTCATCCCAGTCCAAGACAAAACCAAGACCATGGTATTGTTTCAACTGTGGCGAGGATGGACACCTCTCCAGCAGCCGTACCAATACACCAAACCCCAACCTGGTTAACTAAAAAAGAAATCAGCTTCGACAACAGCAGAAGACCTGTAACAGTAAAAGTACCCTGTTAAACTAGAAGCGGTTCCAAAAGGGGGACATTTTAGAACTGCGGCTGGCAATTGTCCCAAAAGACTGAGAAAGGTTAGATACCTCCCCAAAGGTGTAATCGGGGTAAAAGCACCGGTCAAATCCTGTTAAAAGGGGACTGGGTGAACTGCCTTTTTGACACTGGATCCCAGGTCACGACAATACCACATTCTCTTTATCTCTAGCACTTCTCTGATTGTGACATCAAACCCCTGAGTGAATTGTTGAAAGTAGAGGGAGCTAATGGACAACTTGTACCGTATTTAGGTTACATAGAGTTGAACGTGACATTTCCATCAAACTTCCTAGGTGCTTCTCTAACTGTAGATACTTTAGCATTAGTGGTTCCCGATAGTACACCCTGTCAAGCCTTACTTTTGATAGGCACCAATACACTTGATTTAGCTTATCAAGTATATTGGGAAAATCATCCTGAAGCCAATCAGCATTCTACTGATTATGGTAAAATGGCCTGCATTTGTATAGCGCTTTTTCAGTCAGAGGACCACAAAGCGCTTTACACTACATTCAGTCATTCACCCATTCACGCACACATACACTACACTATAGTTGTAGTTAAGAAGAAGAATCGCAAAATTCGTCTATGTATAGATTATCGAAAACTAAATCTACAGAAGATTAAAGATGCCTATCCACTTCCAAAGCTAGAAGATTTATTCTCTGCTTTGTCAGGTTCAAAATGTTTTTCAGTTTTAGATTTAAAGTCTGGATATTATCAAACTGAGGTGGATGAGCAAGATAAATCTAAAACTGCTTTCGTGTGTCCATTGAGGTTCCACGAGTTCAACAGAATGCCCCAAGGTGTGACAAATGTCCCCAGCACATTTCAAAGGCTCATGGAAAAATGTATGGGGACATCTTAAAGAAGAACTCATGTTCATTGATGACCTCATCGTTTTTTCCCCTACTTTGGAGGAACATGAACAAAGGTTGATGAGAGTCTTACACGGCTTAACCTCTTAAGCCCAACAGCCCCGGCTCCGGGTCACTGTGGGGGAAGGGCGGGGAGATGTCAGAATTTAGTTGACCTGTGGTCACTGATGGCTAAGCATGTCCTATCATTATAAACCTCAGAATCTCAGCTAAAGACTCATAAATCTTTTCTGTGACCTCCAAACCCAGAAAAAAAAACAAGCAATTAAAGGAACAGCTGTGCCATTTTGTGATTTTTACATGAACACATTCAATCGAACCTGCCGGTCACCCTGCCGAACAGAACCGAGCAAACCTTGCCTTCCCTAAAACCCAGCATCTCACAGATTCTAATGCTGTAAGTTTCATCACGCTACGTGCACATTTCAGCATATGAGCAGCAAAATAAGCCCAAAAAATACATACAGCATTTGAAAAACCAGAGCTTAAATTCTTCCTTACCTTTGTGTTTTCCGTGCTGAAAAGAATATTCCATCGTGATATGACTGTATTTCCAGAATAACAAAAATATCCAGTGTGTATTTAGAAAAGAAAAAGTGAAAAAAATGTAATCTTTTGCCATTATTGTTTATATTTGATTCGAGGAGGCTTAACCTTGTCTAACATGCGCACTGTCAACTTTTCCCATGTAAACATTTGCTTTGTCCAATCTGCTTCAAAGTTCTGATGTCAGCGTGATTCTATAGGATCGTACGATTCTAACCATATGTCAATCATCCAAATCGGCCAATAGAAACTGGAGTTACAGGTCTGCGTAATTCTAAAAACATATTTTGTTTACCTCGGGGGCGAGCGCTGTGGCGCAGGTGATCAGGTGAGAAGATGACGATTCAGCTTCGATTGTTTTGTTTGCGTTCGAAAAATTGCGCTTTAAGAGAAGAGAATCAACACTGACGAAGCCCTGGCGATTATTTGGACTGATAATTCATCGGAGGTTTGTGTTGAGGACTCGTCATCAGAAGAGGAAAACCTGATTTTTACCAGAAAGAGAGGTATGTCCCAACTAGCAAATGCTAATGGCTCTGTCAGCCATTTTATATTTTTGTAACAACTTTATTCACATCTTTTTGTGCCTATGTATGTATATATATATATATATATATATATATATATATATATATATATGTGTGTGTATGTGTGTATATATATATATATATATATATATAATGTGTGTGTATATGTATGTATATATGTATATATGTATATGTATATATGTATATGTATATATGTATATATGTGTGTATATATATATATATGTATATGTATATATATATATATGTATATATGTATATATGTGTGTGTATATATATATATATATATATATATATATATATATATATATATATATATATATATATATATATACACTACCGTTCAAAAGTTTGGGGTCACATTGAAATGTCCTTATTTTTGAAGGAAAAGCACTGTACTTTTCAATGAAGATAACTTTAAACTAGTCTTAACTTTAAAGAAATACACTCTATACATTGCTAATGTGGTAAATGACTATTCTAGCTGCAAATGTCTGGTTTTTGGTGCAATATCTACATAGGTGTATAGAGGCCCATTTCCAGCAACTATCACTCCAGTGTTCTAATGGTACAATGTGTTTGCTCATTGGCTCAGAAGGCTAATTGATGATTAGAAAACCCTTGTGCAATCATGTTCACACATCTGAAAACAGTTTAGCTTGGTACAGAAGCTACAAAACTGACCTTCCTTTGAGCAGATTGAGTTTCTGGAGCATCACATTTGTGGGGTCAATTAAACGCTCAAAATGGCCAGAAAAAGAGAACTTTCATCTGAAACTCGACAGTCTATTCTTGTTCTTAGAAATGAAGGCTATTCCATGCGAGAAATTGCTAAGAAATTGAAGATTTCCTACAACGGTGTGTACTACTCCCTTCAGAGGACAGCACAAACAGGCTCTAACCAGAGTAGAAAAAGAAGTGGGAGGCCGCGTTGCACAACTGAGCAAGAAGATAAGTACATTAGAGTCTCTAGTTTGAGAAACAGACGCCTCACAGGTCCCCAACTGGCATCTTCATTAAATAGTACCCGCAAAACACCAGTGTCAACATCTACAGTGAAGAGGCGGCTGCGGGATTCTGGGCTTCAGGGCAGAGTGGCAAAGAAAAAGCCATATCTGAGACTGGCCAATAAAAGAAAAAGATTAAGATGGGCAAAAGAACACAGACATTGGACAGAGGATGACTGGAAAAAAGTGTTGTGGACGGATGAATCCAAGTTTGAGGTGTTTGGATCACAAAGAAGAACGTTTGTGAGACGCAGAACAACTGAAAAGATGCTGGAAGAATGCCTGACGCCATCTGTTAAGCATGGTGGAGGTAATGTGATGGTCTGGGGTTGCTTTGGTGCTGGTAAGGTGGGAGATTTGTACAGGGTAAAAGGGATTCTGAATAAGGAAGGCTATCACTCCATTTTGCAACGCCATGCCATACCCAGTGGACAGCGCTTGATTGGAGCCAATTTCATCCTACAACAGGACAATGACCCAAAACACACCTCCAAATTGTGCAAGAACTATTTAGAGAAGAAGCAGGCAGCTGGTATTCTATCGGTAATGGAGTGGCCAGCGCAGTCACCAGATTTGAACCCCATTGAGCTGTTGTGGGAGCAGCTTGACCGTATGGTACGCAACTGGTATACACCTGGTCTGGTATCCTGCTTGGCTGCAATGCCCTGTTGGACGGGGGTCATCGACTGGGATGATCCTCTCAGTAACTGAAGATC
>OY747721.1:45321842-45509342 GCA_963556495.2 Valencia hispanica
GAGTTTCGCCTGGAAATAAAGGCGTTCAACCTTGTGCAACTACGTAAACACGTCTAAAGCATTGTCGAACACATATATATAGGACTGTTATTATGAATAACTGGTAGTAAACTCTATAGAATATATATAAAATAACTTTTTATGATAACGGAGCGGTCACGTTTGGCTTTCGGTTGAGCTAGGTTGCTCATGATGACAGCTAATCTTTGGTAGCTTAGCTTCCGAACTGTATTTATTTGGCTCGGTTAAACAGTCATTCGAGTATTGATGGCGAAGTGTGGTTTTGTTGGAGGCATTTTGTTCTTGGTTGGTTTACTTATGAGTACGGTTTGTTAGGTTTAGCATCGTAGTGCAGAATTAGCTATCTGTGCATCGGCGTATTCATTCCGCGGTGTGACACGGAAGTTTTATTGGGCCGGACTTTGATCTGTCAGTCCGGCTGAATTTTTTTTTTTTTTTTGAGCAAACTGTTGACAATTTTGTGTTGCAAAGCGAGTTTTAAACGTATTTCTTTCGGTATATGTTTTAATGATAAATACAAATTGCCTTATATTGGGAGAATTCTATTTTTTCGGGTGTTTCACCGAAGTGTGCGTCCCGAGTTTTGGCGCAGGCCGGACTCTATTAGGAATTCTTTGATTTTTAGATGAAACGACAATAATCTCCGTATATAAATAAATTAATGATAAGATAAACAGTGCGTTATAAACCTTTTTAGCTTTCCTTCGTTTCGGCTTTGCCTAAAACATTATTAAGGTTAATGTTGCATGAATAAATAACATATAAACTCCTTCACTATAAAAAGAAATAAATAGATTAAATAAAAACGGTGCCTGCCTTTACTGTTAACTGCATTAATATTGGGATAAATTTGGGCCTACGAATTGATAGTTTATCAATTAAAATAAATAATTTATAGAGTTAATACAAATAACCTATTTTTTTAAATTTTAATCCATTTTGGATTTTTGTTACGAATATTCAATGGCAGCCGAATATAAATTACTTCCTGCTCCACAGGGACGAAACTGGCGTACTTTAGATGCCCAATTGTTAATATACATTTCTAAATTATATTCTGTTTTAGTTGATAAGCCCGGTAAAAAAGATAAAAACCAGTTCCAGGGCCTTATGACGGCCATGTGGGCTCGTCATGGTGCCCGAGGAGACGACAAAAGAAGTTTTTCACAAATGTGTTTTGAGGAAGGGAAACGTTATGCAGATAAAGCTAAAACAGCAAAGAGCATCACTGGTGCTAAAATGAGACACTTAAAAGCTGAGAAAATGTGGAAAACATGGGGTTTAGCAGGACAGGGTATTGATCATTTGTGTGTTACTGCAGAAAATAGTTTTTCGGCAGACCATATCCCTCCCCCATATCAACCTATGTACCCCATATTGACGACCTCTGGTCAAACACATATTTCATGGGGCTTGGAGACAGACAATGGCCAGACTATACTTCAAAACACGCAGGGTGACCCACCGAGTTCACCATCTCTTTGTGAGCCGCCCCCGGTGGGCATTACTCCCCCCCTTCCTTCAAGCAGTGCAGTGTTGCACTGGAGTGGCCTCCCACAGAGGTCTGTAGCCCATGAACCATTGACTAAAAAACCACAGGGTGATTTAAAGGTAAAAGATGATGGACAAGATTATAAATTGCGTTTTGAAGTCACCGGTAAAGGGGTTGTAGAACACACTGGGGAGGAAAAACGACAGCTATTAAAATTAGTAGAACAAGACACCGATAAATTGTTTTTGGCGTATAATGCTAAATTGATGGATGAGATGGAGCAGCACGAACACAGGTTAACTAAAGTTCAGCTACAGATGGATGGACTGCTGCAGAATCAGGAAAGATTAGCATCTGTGGTAAGGGGTCAAGCTGCAGACCTTTCAAAAAGTCCCAGCCCCAGTCAACGTGATGAATGTACGGCAGTTTTACAGGTCAAAAATATGCAGACGTTGGGAGACAAGGGGAGTGAAGGACCATTTAAGAATACCAGATCTCAGGTGTCACTGGGGGCAAGTGGAGGCCCTGATTTAATGCTTCCTTTAGTGGGAGCATCAGATGGTTCAGTAATTTACAAACCATGGAAGATGGCTGACATATCTGCCATCATTCTGCAACTCCCTGCTTTGACTGGTGGAGGAAACTGTTGGATAAATAAATTAAATCAGTTGACTTCAGGGCAAACCCTAGCGGTGGGGGATTGGAAAGCTATTATGGGTAGAATGTTGACATTGACAGATTATAATGAGATGATGCTCCAGTGTCAGCTAGCATGTGTACTTGATGAAGTCCCATTCACACATCATGCATATGAGCTCGCCGAGTGGGTCAGAAGAAAATATCCTACTCCGCCTGCGTCTAAAATTTTGAAATTTCCCTGGTCAACTGATGTTACTCCCGCAGAACATATAGCAAAATGTAAAGATAAATGGGTTGCAGTTACTGGAGAACACCCTCGAGATCCGGGAAATAATCGGATTTGGTTTAGAGAAGCAGTTTTAGCAGGCATGCCAGAGTCTGTTGCTACATTAATGAAACGGAATCCTGATTCACACATTTATGATCAGCCTACATGGGAATGACACGTAACATATTATTTACAAGACGTGCAAGATTCTGCGTTAAAGGACGCTGAGGAGAATAAGAAAATGGAGACTGCTTTGTTAAAACTACAGTTAAAAGAGGCTCAGAATAAATTGACTGACTTGTATCAGTCTAAAAAAGTGATACAGATGGTGGCTGAAGCAGCACCTACTGTTGGATCAGGGACAGTGCTGCCTTCTTTTCCTGTGATGTATGCTGGAGCTGCGCCGAATCCGCCATTTACTGCTCCTTATAGGACATGGCAGCCTCGTGGCAGGTCACGTGGCAGGGCCAGGTTTGGGGATTTTAGAGGCATGGGGAGAGGGCAGCCGGGTGCTAACGGTTGTCACAGGTGTGGCTCCAATGAACACTGGGTGAGGGAGTGCCCACACCCACAAGGGGGCGCTATACCTCCCGGTCAGCCACCTCTACATATGGCTCCAATGACTCTCCCTATAACTCAACCATTGCCTGTTTCAGTGGGTGATCAAAGACTATCACATCCTTTTGTCATTGCTCAAACCACGCCTGTCAATTTGTTAGGCAGAGATCTGCTTATCAAACTTGGTGCTACTATTCTATGTACCCCTGATGGACTTATGGTGACTTTTCCGAATGGACGTACGCATTGCTGTGACACCATGAGTGGTCAATTTTTGCTGAAGGATGACACTTCACAAGTGGCTGATATTTTCTGGGCCAGATTGACTACGATGTCTGCACATGAATCTTCTGCGGCTGACTTTCTGAGATGCTGGAAGCCTTGGCTGCTTGAACTCCAGCCTTTTGTTCCACCGCCTGATCCTTTCCATGTGACCTTCCTTTATGAGAGGGGCGATCCTACTTTATATCAGGAACAATTTGAAACAGAACTTGAAGGCCAAAGTTGGTCTGTGGCTTCGGGTCCATGCTTTGTGGGAAAGGAGGGTGTGGCACTGTATGCTCATCTCACTTCAAAACAGCATAAATGGTATATGATGGAAGCTGAAGCGCTTCCACACATATCGCTTTTGTTGCATCCGAAACATCAAGCTAAAGATTTGGGGGGAATGGTTAAAAGGGGAGTTGAATTAAAGGATTGGGTTCCTACCCAGATATCTTCAGTCTCTTTTTCTCCTTCTACTCAGATGTACAAAATAGACACGCAGCTCTCTGATACTACCATTCTGGAACATTTGCAGCTTTCTAGAAATCATGGCAGAGAAAAAACAGATCATCCTGATGCAGTGGAGGCCTTAAAGGTCGTGCCTGACTCTTTGTGGTCAGATGGTCCCACTGATGTTGGTCTAGTGCAAACCACACCCATCACATTTGAGATGAAACATTCTGATCCAATCTGGCGTTCTCAGTACCCACATAAACCTCAGGCTGAGGAAGGTATTGCAGACACTATTGCAGGCTTACTTGAAGCTGGAGTTTTAGAACCATCAAACTCTTCATATAACACCCCTATTCTTCCTGTGGAAAAACAAGGTACTGGTAAATACAGAATGGCACATGATTTGCGTGCTATTAATGAGGCCCTTAGAACCCCTCCCATTTCTACACCGAATCCATATACAGCTCTGGCATCACTGACTCCTGATTTAAAATGGTTTACCTGCATAGATTTGGCTAATGCATTTTTCTGTTTACCGCTCCATCCTTCTGTCAGGGATATTTTTTCATTTACATTCAGGGGCAGGAAGCTACGTTATAGTAGGCTTCCGCAGGGTTTTGCTTTATCTCCAGGTATTTTTAATCAGGTGTTGAAGCAGTCATTAAGCACTGTACAGCTCCCTCCAGACTGTGTACTGACCCAATATGTGGACGATTTACTTTTAGCATCCCCTACTGTTGAAAAGTGCATAGCAGCGACTCTAGTTGTGTTGCAACATTTGGGAAAAGAGGGATTTAAAGTCTACCGCGATAAGCTTCAGTTGGTCAGGCAGGAAGTCCAGTTCCTGGGGCGGAGGGTGACCGCTCAAGGCGCTGGACTGACGGACACCCACAAGAATGCTATTTTGGCCCATTCTAAACCTCTCACTGTTAAATCAATGCTGTCATTTCTGGGACTGACAAATTTTTCCAGACATTATGTGCCTAATTACACAAACCTTACCACACCACTCAGGGCTCTTGTAAATGCTCATGGTATGAAAAATCTGCATGCTAAATTAGAATGGGACATACCAGCTGAGGAGGCATTTATCAAGTTGAAACAGGCTCTAGCACAAGCAGCTGATTTAGCCACTCCTGACTATACATGTCCTTTTTTTCTTAACACATCAGAAACAGATGGGGTGGTTAATGGGATTTTGTTTCAGAAAAAAGGTGGTCAGAGATACATTCTTATGTATCTTAGCATAAAGCTGCAAGCTATTGAAATGAGACAGCCACCTTGCACGAGACATGCAGCAGGAATTGCACACCTAGTGGAGAAAACTTCACACATTGTTAGGGGTTATCCACTTAATATTTTGACATCTCATGGAGTCATGGCATTGGTTAATTCTGAGACGTTTACTCTTTCTACTTTGCGTCAGCAGCGGATTAGCAGAGTTTTGGAGGCACCAAACATTATTTTTACGCATGAAGGAATAAACATGGCTGACCAAATCACCGCCTCTGGGGAGCAGCATGACTGTGTCAGGCTAAATTCTGTTGCTCAAAAAATACGTCCTGACTTACGGTCTGATCCTTTACCTACAGATTTTGTGCTCTATACAGATGGGTGTTGTTTTAGAGATGGACAGGGCCAGTTAAAATCAGGTTTTGCAGTTGTTGAGCAGAATGGAGATTCACTACATACTGTCGTGTCAGGGAAGCTGGACGGCAAGCAGAGCGCACAGCGTGCTGAGATAAGGGCTCTTATTGAAGCATGCAAATGGGGAAGAGATAAAGACGTCACGATTTACACTGATTCGAACTACGGGTTTTCTGTTATACATTATGAATTACCACAGTGGAAGAGAGCAGTTTTTGTTACTGCTACTGGGGTCACAGCAAGGCTGACACTGTTGACGCGTGGGGAAATAGGGCGTCATCGAGCGGTCTAATTCAACTTTAAATTTACAGCTGGCAGAGAACCTCAGGTGTCACCGCACCCTGACCCGGACCCTCGCAGTGATCATCAGCATCTGAAGGGCCTGGTCTCCTCCTTCCTTCCGACCCCTCTCCTGTCCCTCACGCTCCAGCAGCTCTCTGCTGACCTGGGAGAATCTCTTTGCAGCGGGTGGTGTCGGTTCTGACTAGGCGGTGTCGACTGCCGAAGCCAGGAGGCGGGGCCTGACCCACCCAGAAGATTGGTTGAAGTTGCTGTAATCATCCAGTGTAATCTATATGTGCAACAAAATTGGGCGAGATAAGCAATTTGGACTTGCTTTTCTCGAAGAGGGATTGTACCGAAGAGAAAAGATCGCAAGAAATCAAACACATTTCACAGCAGGTTTTGACCACCTCACAATCGGTGGGGGAAGCTATTGGAGGTGGGGCCTGTCTGTGCATTTGTGTTTATTGGGGGAAATGTTCAGTTAATGAAGTAACTGTCATTTCAGTGAGGGCGATCTGCAGAAAAGACAGTAACTTTGGGAAAAAATAAAGAGTCCACTGTACTGAATCTTTTCATCACTCTGGTAGCCACCTGCTGCCAGAGAAATAAACAAGAGTAAAGACTAGAGAACAAAATAATAAAGACTGAACACTTACTAATCATTTTTCTTGTATTTTACAGGTTGTTTAACCGATTTTTATTTACAGGTGCAGATTGCTAGACACTGCCTAAGAGGGTGTCAAAGAATTTTTAAGTAGTCGATTTGTAGGATTTTTTCTTAATATTCAGTTTTTACGGTTTTATAAAACTTTTTAGTAATAAGATAAAACATTTTAAGGAGTGTTTAAAGTATAATCAGGTTGACTGACTACTAATTTTTGTTTTACTTATTCTTTTTTCATTATGATGTGGTTTTTGTAGGATGTTTTTGGGGTTGGTGACAATTGCTAGAGTTTGCTTTTACTAAAAGAATATTGAGAATTAGGTTAAAACATAAAAAACAATAATAATAAATTTAAAAAAAAAGAATATTGCTTAAAGGTAAGGATAAAAAAAAACAGACACTCTTCTCATTTTGAATGATCAGGTTAGAAAGAGGGACAATTTGTTAAATAATATGTTTGGTAAAGGGAAGACTCTGGCAATGTCTATAATGGTTTCCCTCACACGGAGCCTGAAGGGGAAGTACAGAGGAGTGGTCAATCTATTTGAAAAATAGATTGAAAGAGGGATTTGTTGTATTCTACTTTTTTGAGGCTATTTTTATTATGCAGTACATATGTTTTAATTATATCTTTTTTAAGCTTTAGAAGTAATAGGCCTGTTTATATTATTCAGGGTAGTAAAACATGACTCTGTTACCAGTATTTTATAGGGTTGAAGGTTTTAAGTAAACAAACTCTTGAGTAAAGATATGAATTGAAAGCAGGGAGGATCAGCTATAACTCTAAGTCATGTTATAACCCAGTTCATGGTAAGGTCAAGAGACCTGGAGAAAATAAATGACCTGTCAAGATGTAGAAGGAGGAGAGAGGAGTCATGTGATATGTTCTTTGTTCTTTTTCAAATAAAAATGGTACAGCCTTGTAGAACAGGGAGTCAGATCTTGTCTGACTCCCATCTGCAGGTGCGTCCTCTTCAAATCAGATATCTGATTGTGTGTGTTTTTTGTTACTCTCTGTCTCTCAGTTCTGGGTCTTATTTTGAAACAGATTCCGCTGGGGTTTTGGAGTTCGGCGCCCCCACCTCTCTGAGCAGGAAGTGAGTTGCAGAGCACATTATGATAGAAGCCGACAGCGGGTACGCTGTTTAAGTCTGAACAAGCGAGAGCTCATCCAGAGTACGGTCGCTGAAGATTTTCACCAGGGGCTTATGGTCCGTGACCACAACAAGGTCATCGCACCCTTGTGTGAAGTATCTCGTCTGCTCGAGACCCCACGCCATGGCCAGGGCCTCCCCCTCAATGGCGGCATAGCGCTGCTTAGCAGAGGACAGGAATCGTGAACCGGCAAGAGTGATCCTCCATCCACCAGGGCAGCAGTCCGGAATACCGGAGCTGCAGTTACAGTGCTACTGGAGGAGGAAGTAACCGATACCGTGCCTGGACCAATCAGGGCGGAGGCCACCTTTGCATGTCATAGATCTCCACGCCCCCCGAATGGCCCCCACTATGGCCAGTTTGGACTCTTGGAAGGCAGACTGCAACACAGGCGACCAGGAGTACTGGCAACGCTGGCTGGGAAAGGGCTTAAATGGTGCCATGATGTTGCGCAGCTGGGCGTAGTTGGCCACCTGGTTAACGAGTCCGAACCAGCTCATGATGTCCGTTGTGGAGACCGGGGTAGGGAAGTCCCTGATGGCATCCAAATACTTGGGAAGTGGTTTGATAGTATCGTCAGACACCCTGAAGCCCGCAAAATCGACCTCCCTCTCAGCGAACTGAAATTTGGTCGGGTTAAGCACAATGCAATATTAGCCGATGTGCGCTAGGAAATCAGTGGTTCTCCACCAGGGCTGTTCCAGGTCCGTGTCATAGTGAATAGTGTCATCAACACACCATTCCTTCCTCTGAAAATCAGAGAGGATGGCTTCAAAACGGCAGTTGTAACCATCCCCTGATGACAGGAAACCCTGTGGGGTCCTCATGTAGCGCTAGCGGCCGAATGGGGTGATAAAAGTGGTGAGATGACGGTCTGATTCACGCAGAGGCACGCTATGATAACCATTCCAAGTGTCCGTGAAGGTCTCACGTCTGCAGAATTTGTTAAGGGGCGAGAGGTCTACGGTCCTACGAGGGGTGCCATAATGTTTTTCGAGTGACCACCATACGATGGCACCAAGTCACTGGCTCACCGTACGGAACACGTTCAATTACGCCCAATGATTTGTCCCGGAGGAAGTCGTCGTGCACCCTCTGCTGCCAGAGCAGGGGCAAAGCAGCCGCTGTGTGGCACGTTCTGAGAGTGGCCGCCGGGTCCACATGTATCTCAATAGGGGGGCCCTCCATACATGGCAGCGCTCGATGGGGGCAGGTATTAAATGTGGAAGAAGCATATTTGTTGAGCAGCCAGGCTCTCATCAGACTGTTATGCTCTGGAGTACACGGAAACGGTAACCTAGCAGGCCATGGTGGAGGGGAGCACGCTGTGGGCATGAGCACTGCGCATCGTGGGAGCCATTCAGACCACGGTTACCGCCACCTGCGGATCCGGTTGCGATAACAGGGGTGGGGCATCTAAAGACAACCACGGCTCCTTCATGAAGAAATACACTCCTCGATGTCAGATAGGCTTTTATTGACAACGATGAAGGAGCCCTACGGCGACACATTAAAAGGCTACACGAGCTAAGGCTAATAAATGTAGCATAGCTATACCCATCAGTCAGTGACACACGAACGTTGCTTAACGATGTATACAGAAAATATGGGTACTTACAAATACAAGTCAAACAGCTGAATGAATCAGCGCAGAACGGCATGAATATCAGTAGCAGAATTAAGGAGGCCTACTAAAACAACCGGCTCTCCTTCCGCTTATCTTACAAACCCACACTGACTCCCAGTGGCCGCGTTACTTAGTAGCGCATTATTCTAATACGACCACTTTTTCAGTAACGACTAATCTAACGCGTTACTATTTCCATACCAGTAATCAAATTAAAGTTACTTGTCCAAGCCAGTGTGCGTTAATATTTCTTAAATTTTTTTTTTTAGCTTCTTGTGTCTCGGGGAGTGACGTCATGTATGCGACAGCTCATATTTTCAGGACAACTCACCTACCAAGCAGCTAGCGACACACAAACAAAAATGGAGGGAGGAGAGAGATGCGTTTTCTAGCTGGAAATATAGTTACTATTTTGAGTTTGTATCAGCTAAAGATGATAATATTAAGGTTCGTTGTACACTCTGTGCTGGCGACAAAGTGTTATCTAGCTTTAAAAACACTATGTAAAACTTGAAGAAACATTTGGAGTCACAGCATGCCACAGTGAAACTTTCAGAGAGTCCCACCTGGTGGTGCGAAGCAGAGAGCTGTGACCGCAGCAGAAGGTCGTCCACCACCCAAACAACAAAAACTGGACTTCAGTACAAAACCAGTAAGTGGTGGAGAGTTAAAGAAGTTGGTCGGGCAGTATGTTGTAGAGGATATGCTGCCCTTAAACACTGTTGACTCACCCTCGTTTCGTACCATAATAAAAAAGATTGCTACTACTGTTAATGCCGAGCTGCCTCACAGAACATCTTTTTCTTCTTACCTGGAGAAGGAGTATGCAGAGATGGAGAGAAATCTGAAGGCTGCACTGAATGAGATTGACTTTGTTTCAACTACCGTGGATATTTGGACCGCTAACAGAAGCTATATGGGTGTAACGCTTAACTGGATCAGTAGATCCACATTAGAGCGCCACAAGGCTGCATTAGCATGTAGGAGAATTTGCGGTCGACACACGTATGATGTCATTGGTGCAGAAATCAAAAACATTCACTCTTCTTATCGATTACTTAACACTTACTTACTTACTTAGTTACAACTTACTTAAAAGTAGTTGTAACTGACTGATAATGGATCAAACTTTGTCAAGGTGTTTCAAGTTTATCATCCTGTCACAGAATCCGATGATGAGACAGGGGAGGAAGAGTCCACCCCCACAGACGATGATGTCACTTTTTTAGATGTCAAAAATCCTTTCGGCTGAGAATCATGGTCAGTTGTCTCTTCCCCCTCACCACAGGTGTGCTTCGCACACCATCAACTTAATTTTCACAAGTGATGTAGATAAAAATGTAACTAACAATGCAGAGAGCAAGGCTGTGTATAGGACCAGCACAGCAAAATGCACAGCTCTTTGGACCAAATCGAGTAGATCTACACTTGCATCAGAAACAGTGGGGAAGAAGTCAGCAAAAGAAAGCTCCTGGTACCAACATCCACAAGGTGGTATTCCTTTTTTGATGCTGTAAAGAGAATTGCTGAAATCCCCATGAGTGAGCTGAACACTCTGTGCACCAAGCTAGGACTTAAGTGCTTCAATGACAAAGAGTACCAGTTCCTGCAGGAGTACTGTACGGCCATTAAGTCTCTGACTGCAGCATTGGACATTTTACAAGGTGACTGTCCTTATGGAACTTTACTACCTACACTAGAAGTTCTGATGCAGAAGACCCTGGCTGTGAAAGATCCCCTCTCCAGGATGACTCCAGGCCTTCCAGATGCTATTGTGCAGGTATGCTCTATCTTCAAGCTAGTTAAATTAAATGCTTCATACATTTTATGAACATGGAACAGAATATTTATTATCATTGCAAAATAAGTTTAAAACCATTCAAATGTTTGAAAGTAACCTAAAACAAAATCAAATCCACAATATTGATTCCACATTAGGCATGGTTTGCAAGTAATTCAGTGACATGATAAAGGCATAAACATAATTATTTTTCAGGCTATCCAGACTCGTTTTGCCAGTGTGCTGGACGACAAAGATGCCCTTCTCGCAGCTGCCAGTTGTCCAAAATTCAAACTCAGATGGCTGAAAGATTCAGCAAGGAGGGAGAGAGTAAAGGAGCTTCTGACAGCAGAGTGTAGCACCACTGCTCCTGTTGCAAAAACCCCTGCCAGTGTGCCCAGCGCCACAACATCAGCCAGTCAAGATGAGATGGACTTTTTCACTTTTGAAGCAGAGCCAGAGGAGGACACCTACTCTGCAGAAAAGGAAGTCGTGGACTACATGAGGTCAGGCTATGATCTTCACATTGTGCAGAAGTTTTCAAACATAAATAAAAAAAATTTAAAGTTTAACACTCCAACCCCATCAAGTGCTTCTGTGGAGCGCCTTTTCAGTCTGGGAGGTTTGGTGCTCACGCCTAGAAGGAATCGACTTTCTGACAAGAGGTTTGAGAAGCTTCTGTTACTTAGGTACAACCACTGGTTTACTCGCCCCACTCCACTGTTTCCCTCATAACATGCGATGACAACATAAGATGTTATATGTGGATGGTATAAAAAGTCTTTATGTTAAGTCAAGAAAGACTTATTTTTTCTAAAAAGTATTCATGTTAAATGAAGTCAAGAAAGACTTATTTTTTTCTAAAAAGTATTCATGTTAAATGAAGTAAAGAAAGAAAAAAAATAGACTTGTTTCTCTAAATGTATTTATGTTATATGAAGTCAAGAAAGACTTATTTTTCTAAAAAGTATTTATGTTAAATGAAGTCAAGAAAGACTGTCTTTATTTATTTATTTTTATACAAACATGTATTTCTGTCAGGAAATAGTTTTTAAGTTCAACTTAAAATATCAGGAGATACATTGTTGACGTTACTGTTAAAATGCACCAACAATAAAGTAAGCATTGGCAAAACCGGTTGTCGTTTTTATGTTGGGGGGGGGGGTTATTGGCAGCTGCTGAAAGTAACTAATAAAGTAACTTGTAATCTAAGTTAGTCACTTTTAAAATAAAGTAATCAGTAAAGTAAATAAGTTACTTTTGAAAAGAGTAATCAGTAGTCAGTAATTCGATTACTATTTCAAATTAACTGTGGCAACACTGGGCCCATTTCACTGTGATCATCGATAATAACTCCCTCACTTACCTTCTGGCATCTGCCAAGCTTGATGCGATAGGCTACAGATGGTTGTCTGCGCTGTCTGCTTTCTATTTTAAAATCCTGTATAGGTCAGGCAGACAGAACATAGATGCAGATGGACTCTCCCGTCGACCACATGGAAAGTTGGTCAACGATTATAAGTCCCAAAAATAAACAAGAACGAATAACCCGATTCACTCAGCAACATCTGGATCTAGCCTGTGTTCTCCATGATGAAAAGAATGTGAAAGCTATTTCGGAACGACACTTGCTGCAACACCCTGAAGAAACTGATCCTGTTTATCCCCTGATATTATCATTATCAGTGAGTGCAGATGGTGTTCCAGAAAGTTTCACCAATGATAATCAGTTTGTCTCCTCTGTACTTCCTCAGCTCTCACCTGCAGAAATCTCAATGAAACAGCGAATAGATGCAACCATTCAACATGTCATCCGACAGATGGAGAGTGGAGAGTCACCACCACCACAAGTAAGAGAACATCTTCCTGATCTGTCCCTTCCCCTGAGATAGATGAACAAACTGGAGCTCCTTAATAATCTCCTCGTAAGAAAGAGACAGATTGGAGATGAAACTAAGTACCAACTTGTCTTACCAGAGGAGTATCGAGTTGATGTGCTAAATCAACTCAATTCAATTCAGTTTATTTATATAGCGCCAATTCACAACAGATGTCATCTCAAGGCACTTAACAAGAAGTCATTTCAATACAATTATACAAACATTCCAATCCATTCCCAACATTCCATTCCAAAGATGGGTCATCTAGGTACAGAGAGAACACTTCAATTACTCCGTTCCCATTTCTATTGGCCCAGAATGTCCATGGATGTACTAAACAAGGTCAGTACCTCCAAGAGATTTGTGCTATGAAAATCACTGCCAGAACATGCTTCTCCTCTTGTCAACATTCAAATGTTTCGACCCCTAGAATTAATCTGTATGGATTTTTTAGCATTAGAACCAGATGGGCGAACCAAAAACAGCCAGGTCATGACGGATCATTTCACTAGGTACGCCATCACTGTGCCAACAACCAACCAAAAGGCAATAACTGTAGCATATTGTCTGTGGGATAATTTCCTGGTGCATTATGGATTTCCTGAAAAGCTCCATAGCGACCAAGGCCCAGACTTTGAAGCCAAGGTTATTAAAGATCTATGCCAGATGGTGGGTATTCACAAAACCCATACAACTCCATATCACCCCAGAGAGAACCCAGTGGAGCGTTTTAACAGAACCTTAATGGACATACTTGGAACCCTGAATGACGAGCAAAAACATCACTGGAAGGGGTATGTAAAACCCTTAGTGCATGCGTATAACTGCACTAAGAATGATGCCACTGGATTTTCCCCCATGAACTTATGTTTTGTCGCCGGGCTAGACTCCCTGTGGACCTGGCCTTTGGATTGCCAATGGGTGATGGTCCTGAAAATCACTCTCAGTATATTCAGGAGCTTAAATCCCAGTTGGAGGAAGGGTACCGCCTGGCCCAAAACAATGCTCAAAAATTGATGGATCATAACAGGATACGATTCAACCAACATGTTACCACACGAGACCTGAATGAAGGAGACAGAGTCCTGGTGAAGAACGTTTGGAAGAAAGGAGGACAAAAGCTAGCTGACAAGTTGGAATCTACAGTACACATTGTGGTCAAGAAAGCCGGCAACTTACCCGTATATACTGTCAAACCTGAAACCAAAAATACCCCACTCAGGACTCTGCACAGAGACCTCCTTCTTCACTGCAGGTTCCTATCTGAGCCATCACAATCCGCGAAGAAAGGTAAGAGAGCTAAATTTCTCTCTTCTTCTTCAGATCCTGAACCCACCAACAGTGATGATGAGTTGGATGAGCAGGGTATCCTAATACATGTCTCTACTCCGATGGAGCATCAGAGGTTCACCACCATTATCGAAGTCCCAGTAGTTCAACCTGCTGTCCCATCAACGGTGGCTCCTTCTTCCCCCATCACTCCGTCAGATCTTGGAGTCGTAGAAGAGGAGCAGGTGACAGTGGAGGAACAACTACCAGAGAGAGCAGATGTTGAGGAAGAGGAGCAAGGGGAGGTTGCCAGGAAATCATATCCCTTGAAAGCTCTACCTCAGATGAGAGGTCCTCTACACTTCAAACCTCTGAATCTGTTGATGCCAACTTAGAATCGGGTCTTATGGTGCCTTCAGAACTTGCCAGTCCCGAACTTTAGTCAGCATTTCGTAGATCCACTCGGCCTCAAATCCCACCAGATCGACTGCACTACTCCCTACCTGGAAAACCCCTGCTGGATATCATCCAGAGTCTGCTATACAGCCTAATCTCAGCCTATACCTTCGTCCTACAAGATAAAAGCCTAATACTACCTGGTTTAAGTCCGAGGACAGACCGGAGATCGTAACTGAGTGTAACCCACATATTTGATGCACCTGAAGCAAGCTCTCCGTTTTGCGGACGTTCCCCTTTAAGAAGAACCAGCACTCGCTGATTACCAGCTGTTGTTGATCCGGTGTAAACTCTGAATCATCAGTCACAGCTGCTCCGGGTGTTCAACTCTTTTCTTCCAGTCTTCGGTGTTGTGAGTGTTAACCTTGTTTCAATACTTCACCTGTATTTACCTGACGGTAAAATTGATCCACGTTCTGTCATTCAAGCCTGTATCAACAGTGGAGAGGAAAAACTTCCCTTTCATAGGAAGAAACTTCCAGCAGAACCAGAACCTGGCCCAGTATGAGTGGCCATGTGCCACGACCGTCTGGGGGTTTGAGAAGAAAGAGCAGAGACACAGAAAAAACAAAAAGAACTGATGTACGTAAGAGTATTTTCTACAGTGGGGCAAAAATGTATTTGGCAGCCACCGATTGTTCAAGTTGTCCCACTCAAAAAGATTAGAGAGGTCTGTAATTTTCATCATAGGTACACTTCATATGTCAGAGACAGAATGTAAACGGAAAGTCCAGGAAATTACATTTTATAATTTTTTTTATAGATAATTTTTTTAAATAAATTTTTCACACATGTATAGTCGTAACAGTACAACAAAACAAGACAATTTAGTTTAACAAAAGAAAACAACTACATTAAACGTTGTCTGGAGGCATTCTACTGTTCAATTTAGTATTTATCTAGGTGGTGTTGTTTCTCATATAATTGTTCCATCTTTCCCAGTTCTTTTCATATATGTTCCTTATGAGCCTCAGCAGGTATGTCAATCTCTCCATATCACAGATTTCCCGAACAATTTCTAACCATTGCTCTTGTTTTGGAGCATTCGCATTGAGTCAGTTTCTTGTGACCGCCTTTTTGGTTGCAGCAAGTAATACTTTTGTCAGATACAGATCTTCCTTTATTATTTTAATTTATTTTTATTTTTATTTATTTCTTTTTTTTTTTTCTTAACGTGTCCTGTTTGGCAGTAGAAGCCCAACAGATTTACTTTCTCAAGCGGAGCAGTACAGCTTTTGCTATAGTACTCCACTTGATTTATGTGTGAAAAATCTTTTTTATGAATTGTTGGGGTTTTTATTTCCTGATGTTATGGACACGGAGACGGAAAATTAAGGAGAAGAAAGAAGGAAGATGAAGAAGAGAGGTAGGAAACAAAATGTCATGAGAGAGGGTGAGTTGAAAATACAAGAGAGGAAGGGGAACAAAGAAAACACAGGAAAACATTTAAGTCTGCCTCCGTACCCACAGGACGGCAGAGAGAGGGGGAAAAACAAAACACGAAAAAGGAACAAAGACAAAATCAACCAAACATTGTGAACTAAGAATTACACAACCACATCACACAAAAATAGATATAAAAATACAACAACAATGTCACAGAGAAACTCATGGTACCGATTAATCAAGCTCTAGTAATGATAACCTCAGCCCAAGAATATATCCTTAAACACCAGAGACCCCACATCAATGTGTGTGTGTTAGCATGCTGGTGCATATAAGGTTTCTCCATAAGAGTGTTCGATAGTTGGTGTGAGCAGGCATCAATCCGTCTCCCAGGAATCGATGCAGACATGAAGGAGATCGGAGCAAAGACGTCCAAAGGACCGCCAGAGCCCCAGGCTGACCCGGGCGGGGCCGACCGCAACCCCCAAGAGAGGAGAAAAGGAGAACCCCAGGGGAACATCCAGCGGCCACTATGCAGGGGCCCGGGGGGCAGCAGTGACGAGCCCACGGGCTCCGCCGGCAACCGGCCGCGCCGGGGCGGGCCGGTCAACGGACCGGGGGAGCCGGGGCCCAGGGGCACCCCACCGCCCAGCAGGGACCCAACAAGGGACCGGCCGACGAGGGGCCCCCGGCCCTGCAGGGGCCGTGGCCGGCCACCGGCTGCCACGCAACGCCTCCACACTAGGCCAATCCCCACCGCCAACATCCCAGCGCCCCACCAATAGCCGCAGGGGACGGACAACATCCCCAGGCCGGGCTCAGTCAGCATTTGGACGCCAAGTTGTACCAGCTCCCGGGTCCTGATCCCGTGCAACGCAGGGCGCCGAGACCAGGCATCCAACGAGGGCCAGGGCCGGTCCAACCCGCCAATGAACCGGCCACGCACGGTGCGCACAGAACAGGTGATCAAACGAGCAGAGACGCCGGATCCGCATCCCGCCGAGCCACCGAGCGGGCACCACCCAACAATCCCAAACCTGGCACCTCTAAAAGAGGTGCCCCAACCAACCAAAGGAAGATATCGGCCCAGCGCATCGGCCGACCGACACACCGGCCCCCCCAGGCCCGGCCAGGCACGCACCAGGTCCAAACCGGATTGACCATCGGCGCACCGGCAGGCAGGGGCCCCCGTCACCAGCGGGGAGTGACGGAGGGGAAATAGGCCCCCCATTAAGTGTAAGGCCTGAGGTGCGCCAGGCGAGGGGGCAGACCAAGATCCAACCTGACAGGTAGACAAAGACATACAGACACAGTCATACGTTCCCTCCCTCTTAAACACATACATTCTCACTGACTCACCAAGACACCCAAAAAAATGACGCTGTGCCCTCACTCACACACCCCATGCACACTTTATGCTCCCAGGTCCAGGTACTGATGCCCCAGTAGAGCCACCAGCCCCCGGACCCGGTAGGTGGACCCCCTACCTTCTAGGATGGAGACAAGCAGACCGCCAAGGGCCCCACAGTGGCAAAGCAGCCCGACAGCCCAGGACCCCGACCAGACCGCCTGTCCTCCTCCGGACCCCAACCCCTGATGGCCCGTAGCGAACAGGGGTGGAAAAAGACCCCTAGCCTCCATCCCCCCGCTCGAGTATGGTGTTGATGCATGTTGTTATAATGTGCATTTAAAACAGAGGGGTGGGATGTGGGGGAGGCAGCCACACATCCCCCAACCCCCACCCCGAGCCCTCAGTGTCTATATGTGCTTTAACAGTGGGCACCGGCACCAGAGGTGAAGCTGATTGTACCGCTCCCCCTCTGGATGCCGAAAAGTGTGCCCACCCCAAAGTCCCTACATATGTGTCGTGTGAAAATGTTATAAGTGGGAGTGTCTAAGTTGTATATTAAAATTGGGACCCAGGATACCACGGGACAGCGAGGAGGGAAGCCCCTCCTCGCACCCCAGTGATGTGCCCATGCCCCAAGACCCTATATGAGTGGTAAAGTGATGGAGTGGGTGGACAGAGGTGTCCAGGGATGGGGAGGGAAGGACTGGGAGACAAAATGTCTTCCCAGGGAGCCAGCTCCCCCACTGACCCCAATAGGCACCGCTGTTCACCGGGATCCACCAGGGGAGGGAGGCCATGGCACGTCCGACCCGGGGCCCACGGCCACAGCACCACAAAGCCCCACGGACCCCAAGGCAGTCCTCCCAGCCCCATCCCAGAAGGGGAACTAAACCCACCCTGACATTCGCTCTACTCTCAAAACACAAAAGACACTAGACACCCAGGTTGAGTTCGCCCTCCCCCCCTCCCGCACACCCCTCCCCCCCCGTCCAAGTGCCCTCGTAGGGGGAGAGCACCTGTTGCCACACAGCAGCAGCCTCCCCGCCAGCAAAGGAGGCCCCAAGCGCCACCCGCACACCGGAGGCCCCCGTAGCCCGAACCACGTCGACGTACCCGCCCAGACCAGGAGCAAACCGATGAGCCGGGCGGCCGACCCACCAGGCCGACATCCACCAGCCTCATTCTTTGTGGAGCGACCACTGTTGCTCAACGGCCCGGCAGGAGACCAAACACAGCGCCCCACCCACCTGCCCTGCACGCCCACCACCCGGCCAGTCCACCCGCAAGTCCGACCGATCCCGGCCAAATGCCCAACCCCAGCGCCCCACACAAAGACCAAGACCCAGGAGCCAAGTCCAGTGCAAAAAAAGGACTGATCCGGCCCAGAAACGCCACCCAGACGCCGCGACCAGCAGCCAGGCACCCCAACCAGCAAACAAGGCGAGACGCCATACAGGGACTGGCGATGACAATCGGCCCAGAGAAAAAGAGAGAGGCGGCTGCACATGCCGGCCGCCGGCCGGCCACGACCCCCACAGCCAACAGAGACCCCACGCCGGCCGATCCCCAGCCAGGACCACAGCTAGGGGGCGCGGCGCCCCTGAGCCCCGAATCCCCAGGCCCACCCCAGACCCTACCCAGGCGCAGCCCGGCCACCAGGCCAGTAACCCATGTCCGCCAGTGCAACCTCCCCAAGGCACCGCATGCAGCCATCAGGAGTCACCACCCAAAGCCCAACCCCAGGCCGGCCACTACGTCCAGCGCCCCATCCGCCCAGTGATCCCACCCCCCGGGGTCCCCCCCAGACGCCTCCAACCCCAAAACCCCCACATCAGCAACAGTGTCCCAAACGACAAAACCAAGTGCCCCCCACCCCCACTAGGTGATGGAGCCGATCAAAGGAGCCCAGAGAGATTGATCAGATATGGAGCCAGAGGCCGTCTCAAGACCAATATGGTCCAACAAGAGATTTCTATACTGATTAATATTAAGAGCTTTTTTATTTTTCCAGTTCAGGAGGATAGTTTTCTTAGCGATGCATAAGGCAATGTGAACCGTTAGAACTGACTTTGTGTCCATGGTGACATCATTTAAATTTCCTAACAGGCAAATTGAGGGAGATGGTGGGATGTTACATTTCAGACACTTTGATAAGTCCTCACAAATCTGGCACCAAAATGTCTTAACAGGTGGACAGAACCAAAGCGCATGAGCATAAGTATCTGGTATATTGCTTGTGCATTGTAAGCAGGTATTAGACGATGTAAAACCCATCCTAAACATTCGTTGACCTGTATAGTGTACTCTATGAAGGATTTTGTATTGTATTAATTACAAATTAGGATTTTTTGTTATTGTAAAGGTTCTTAAACATATCTGAGACCAGACGTTTTGGTCAAAGCTGGCTGATAAATCCACCTCCCATTTTGAAATAGGGATGGCTATTGATTCATCTAATGTGGATAAAGTTTTGTATATTTTAGACAGCAATTTGGGGGGGTTGAGATTAAGAAAATCTAAAACTCTTGCTGGAATTTGTAATTCAGCTGTATTGAGCCAAAATTTACCTTTAATAATAGATTTAATTTGTTGATATTCTAAGAATTTGTTTTTATCAATTCCATATTGTGTAATTAATGTATTAAATGGGATAAAGTCTGTTCCATCAAATATATGTTCCAGGTATTCAATTCCATTGCACCTCCAGACTGGGAAACTTATCATACATTTTTTTTGCAAGATGTCGGGGTTATTCCAGATGGGTGTACGTCTGCATGGGATTATTGTGGACTCTGTCATTTTTAGAAACTCCCACCATGCTGTCAGAGAGGAGCTGATATTTATGCTTTTAAAGCATTCATATTGTTTTATATTTGAGCTAATAAATGGTAGGTCTGAAAGTTTTATCTTATTACATAGTGTCTGTTCTACGTCTATCCAGGACTCGTCTAGGTAGCTATGTTTTAACCATCTTGATATGTATTGGAGCCTGTTGGCTAAGAAATAATGATGGAAGTTTGGTAGATCTAGACCTCCTTTTTCTTTGGTCTTCTGCAGTGTTTTTAAGCTGATACGTGGGGGTTTATCTTTCCAAAGAAATTTAGAGATAGAGGAGTCCAGAGATCTAAACCAGTCTAGTGATGGTTTACTTGGGATCATTGAGAATAAGTAGTTGATTCTGGGCAAAACCATCATTTTTATTGAAGCAACCCTTCCCATGAGTGATATGGGTAGAGATTTCCATCTGGCAAGATCATCTTCCACTTTTTTTAAAAGTGGGATGTAGTTTAACGTTATTAAATCTGCCAGTCTTGGTGAGACATTGATACCTAAATAGGTAATATTCCCTGACTGCAGTTGTGTATTAGTTGGATTCTGGACAGAACAATTGATTGGAAGAACTGTAGATTTTAACCAATTTATAGAATAATCTGAAACATTTGAGTAAGAGTTTATCAACCCGATTACCTGAGAGAAAGAGGTTTGTGAAGGCTGGAGAAAAAATAATACATCATCTGCATAAAGACTGATTTTATGTTCTATGTTATTGCATTTTATGCCTTTAATATTGTGAGTTTGCCTGATCGCTGCAGCTAGTGGTTCAATAAAAATAGCTAACAGGGAGGGAGAGAGAGGACATCCCTGCCTGGTACCTCTCTGAAGATAAAACCTAGATGATGTTTGGTTATTTGTTCTGATACACGCTGTTGGTGAACTGTATAATATTTTCAACCAGTTTATAAAAGAATTTACAAAGCCAAATTTATATAAGGTTACAAATAAGAATTTCCAGTTAACTCTATCAAATGCTTTTTCTGCATCTAAAGATAATATATTAGTTTTAATGTTTTTACAGTTAGAAAAATCTATTAAATCTATTAATCTACGTGAATTTGTGGATGAATGTCTCCCTTTAATAAAACTAGTTTGATCAGGATGTATTATAAGAGGGGTTACTTTCTCTATCCTTTTTGTGAGGGCTTTGCAGATTATTTTAAGATCAACATTAATGAGGGATATGGGACGATAGCTGGTAGGAAACAAAGGGTCTTTACCTGATTTTAGTAGAAGACTAATGTAGGCAGAATTCATATTTGGTGGGAGTCGGCCATTTTCCTTGGTTTCCTGCAGCATTCTGTGGAATGTTGGTGCCAGAATATTCCAGAATTCTTTATAGAACTCTGCTGGAAATCCATCTGGGCCTGGAGCCTTATTATTGGGCATGCCTTGGAGGGCCTCCTGGAGTTCAGCCGCTGTTAGTGGTGAATCCAGGGCCATCGCTTGACTTTCAGATAATTTAGGTAGTGTTATGTTATCAAAAAATTGTTAAATTTCATGATGCGATGGATTTATCTCTGGTGAGTATAAAGCCTGGTAAAATTCCTTAAATGTGTTGTTTATTCTTCCAGGATCATATACTGTATTCCCGGTCTGATCTTTAATAGCAGATATAGTTGTTTTTTCTTTATTAATTTTTAGCTGGTTAGCCAAAAATCTACCTGATTTATTACCTTGTTCAAAGTTTTCTATCCTAAGTCTTTGAATTAAGAACTGGGTCTGTTTATTGATAATTTGATTTAATTCTAGCTTTGCTGTACGGATTGTGCCTAGTCTCTCCTCCTCTAGAGAAGCTTCTAATGAATTAATAGTTTCTTCTAATTCCTGAATACGTTTTTTTCCATTTTCTTTTTATTTGATGAGAATGAGATTATTTTACCTCTAATCACAGCTTTTCCTGCCTCCCAAAGAATGGATGGCGACGTACCAGGGAGGTCATTATATTCTAAATAAGAAGCCCACTCTTTTTCAAAATATTTTATAAATTCTTTATCCTTAAGTAAGGATATATTAAATCTCCAATTTTTGCTTTGAGGTGTTTCTGTTTTATTTACTAAAGTTAGAGAAACAGGAGCATGATCGCTAACAGCTATAGGGTGTATCTCAGTGTCTGAAATGTCAGTCAACAGTGAGCTGCTGACTAACAAATAATCCAGTCGAGAATATGAATGGTGGACATTTGAGAAGAAAGTATATTTTTTGTCATTGGGGTTAAGAGATCGCCATGCATCACAAAGTCCATAATCGCTCATGTACTGTTTGACTATATCTATAGATTTCCAGCTGCGCTGAGTCCCTGCTGTGCTGAGCCTGTCTATTTCTTCATTTAAACCAAAGTTGAGGTCGCCCCCAAGAAGAAGTGAGCAATCCATGTCTTCAAGGAGCACAGAGAAGAAGGAATGAAAGAATGAGGGGTCATCAACATTTGGACCATATATACTGACAATACATAACTTTTGGTTATGTATAGATAGTTTTACTATAATAAATCTACCCTCTGGATCTGTAACTGTGTCTATTACTGTAAAATTTAAATTTTTATTTATTAATATTGCTACTCCCCTTTGTCTGGAGTTATAGCATGCAGAAAACACATTAGGAAACTCAGGGGATTTAATATCGTCTGCAGCTGAGGTAGATTTATGGGTTTCTTGTAATAAGGCAAGGCAAGGCAAGGCAAGGGAATTTTATTTGTATAGCACACTTTCAACAGCAGGGCAATTCAAGGTGCTTTACATGATTTGGTGATTTAAAAGAAACACATAAAAGAAACACACATTATACATGATACACAATAAAGCAAGAGAAAAATAAAAAAAGCAAGAGAGCATTAACACATTTCATACATATAACATCAAGCATTTACTCAAAGGCAATTCTAAACAGATGGGTTTTTAGTCTCGATTTAAAGCAGTTCAGAGTTTCAGCAGCTCTACACTCGTCAGGAAGTCCGTTCCAGATAAGGGGAGCATAGAAACTGAAAGCTGCTTCTCCATGTTTATTTCTGAGTCTAGGGATGTTTAGTAGGCTAGAGTTGGAGGACCTGAGTGGTCTTGGTGGTTGGTACCATGACAACAGGTCTTCAACATATTTTGGTGCTAAGCCATGTAATGATTTATAAACTAGTAAAAGTATTTTAAAGTCTATTCTCTGAGCTACAGGGAGCCAGTGTAAGGACTTTAGAACTGGGGTGATGTGCTCTACTTTCCTGGTTCTAGTGAGGACGCGAGCGGCAGCGTTCTGGATCAGCTGCAGCTGTCTGATTGACTTTTTAGGCAGACCTGTCAAGATGCTGTTGCAGTAATCAATCCGACTAAAGATAAACGCATGGATGAGTTTTTCTAGGTCGTGTTGCAAAATCAGTCCTTTAATCCTAGAGATGTTCTTCAGGTGATAGAACGCTGACCTTGTTATTGCCTTTATGTGACCCTGGATGTTCAGGTCTGAGTCCATTACTACACTTAGGTTACGAACCTGATCAGTAGTTTCTAGCTGTATTAATTGAAGCTGTGTGCTGACTCTTGATCGTTCCTCCTTGGGTCCAAAAATAATCACTTCAGTTTTGTTTCTATTCAGCTGGAGAAAGTTATGGCACATCCATCCATTTATTTGGTCAATGCATTGATTTAGGGTTTGAATGGGTTCAGAGTCACCTGGTGACATTGTAATGTAGAGCTGAGTGTCATCCGCGTAGTTATGGTAGCTAATGTTATTGGTCGCTATAATCTTGCCTAGTGGGAGCATGTAGATATTAAATAAGAGGGGCCCCAGGATGGAGCCCTGGGGCACCCCACATGTGATTTCTGTTCGTTCTGATGAAAAGTTTCCTATTGAAACATAGAAGTCCCTGTTCTTTAGGTAAGACTCGAACCAGCCAAGTACTGTACCAGAGAGTCCGACCCAGCTCTCCAGTCGTTCCAATAAAATATCATGATCAACAGTGTCAAATGCTGCACTGAGGTCCAACAGAACCAGCACTGTGGTTCTTCCACAGTCTGTATTTATGCGGATGTCATTAAATACTTTGACGAGGACAGTCTCGGTGCTGTGGTGAGCGCGGAAACCAGACTGAAAAGCATCAAAACGGTTTGTCGTTTTTATGAAGCCATTTAACTGCTGAAACACAGCTTTTTCAATAATCTTACTGATGAATGGGAGATTAGAGATTGGCCTGTAGTTCTGCATTAACGTGTTGTCCAGGTTTTTTCTTCTTTAGCAGTGGTTTAATAACTGCTGTTTTTAAAGCCTGAGGGAAGACACCTGATAGCAGTGATGAGTTCACTATTTGAACAAGATATGAACCAATAACAGGAAGAACTTTCTTTAGAAAAGCTGTGGGTAGGATATCAAGACAGCAGGAGGAGGAGCTTAATTGGATAATGATTTTTTCAAGGCTGTTCTGGTTTAATTCGTGGAATTCAGACATTTTCTCTACATTGTTGTTGATTGGGGATGGCACTGGTTGTGGGTTCGATATTGAGGTACAGATTGACCGTCTAATTGTTAGAATCTTTTCAGTGAAAAAGCTGGCAAATTCATTGGAGGCCCTGGTAGAGTTTAGTTCTGGGGCTACTGTCACTAAAGGATTAGTTAGTCTTTCCACTGTTGCAAATAGAGTCCGTGCGTTACTAATGTTTCTGTTGATGATTTCAGAAAAGAACGGAAATTATCTACCAACTTATTTACTGAGTTTGAGTTGGGAGATGAGGGGGATGTGGTGGAAGGATAAATACGTTTAAAGGTTTTTAAATAAGACGACATCTGCCTTCAATCTTTTAAGCTGGTTAAAAATCTTAACTCTTTTCTCTCTGATGCCAGCTCCATGAATGTTCCACGTGACAAACATAAGAGTAGTCATAGTTTTGAGATAAAAGTTGTAATGTCCATATCACCATAGAAACAGATAAACACAGGTGTATTATTAGTTTGTGCCTGGGGTTGCCTGATTGAAAATCCAAAAGCCGAGATATAAGAAAGAGAAAAATAGAAGAAAGTTGTGAAGGTGTGAAGGGTGAGGGTGAGAGAGAGAGAGAAAGAAATAGTAATGTTATGAAAAAATTCTGTGTGTGTGTGTGAGTGATAAAAGAAGGAAAAATTAGTGACAAAGACATTTGGTGATAGACATGTGAAGATGAGAAAAGAAAAAAGAGCCAGTATCCCAGTGCTTAGCCCTGGCCCCGCCCACATTGAGTGATGTAAACAACTTTACAGAGCTGTGCTAACGTTAGATTATAGTTGACTGATAAAACAACTCTTATCTGACCAGTGTTACATGACTAATAAAACCAAGGAGTAAGCTGGGGGTCCCTGAACAGCTGCCCATTAACATACAGTTTATCTACCGCTACTGTAGCTCTGGTGCCTTCACTGATATATTTCTTCCTGATTGGGAACAAAACGCGCCTTCTATCCAGGATTTCCTTCGGATATTGATCGTTAACGCTGAAATTCGTTCCCCGCAGCTCTCTGCCCTGGCCTCTGACCTGCTCTTATAATGCTCAAATTTAGCAACAATAGGTCGCGGCCGGCTGTTGTTGGGCTTCTTACCTCCGAGCCGGTGGACGCGGTGAAAAGTGATGTTTTTTACCGTGTCGCTTGGGAGCTTTAACTGATGTTGGAGAAAATCTCGGACGGTGGATTCAGCGTCGTCCTCAGCCTGTTCTGGGATCCCGGAAAAAACAAGATTGTCCCGCATTCCCCTGGCCTGTATATCCAAGATAGTTTCTTTCATCCTCTTCCTTTCTCCGGACAGCTGTGTCATCCCCTCGGTGAGTTTCTTTACACTCTCCCTAGGCGTTTGGTTTTCTGCAGCGAGCGATGCTACCTGTTGTTGGCTGAACTCCAGGGATTCCCTTAGAGCTTGAAACTCTTTGTGGAGAACCTCAACCAGGCCCAGACGGGCGTCTAGGCTGGTTAGCTTCTTGTCTATTGAGTCCAGGACATCACTGTAGCTTTTCTCTGGAGAGATGGTGGAGGTGCTGGCCTCAGAACGAGTGCGTTTTTGTGATGGTGTGCTTGTCGGCACAGCAGAGGTGGATTTCTTTGACTTGCCCACAAAAATGTTATCAAAGCACTCGTCCAAGTAGCTTTCCAGGCTGTGCAAGGTTTCCTCGTCCAGTTTGTTTATGGAGAAATACAAAATAATGGTTATTATTATTAAACGTTTGCTATATTTGGTTCAAATGTTATGGTTTGTTTTTACCCGAGTTTGTTTGTTTTACCAGTTTACCGCCATATTACTTACGCACAGCTCTCGCGAGATCTCAGCAGCAGCTCATCACAGCCCCTTAATGGTTTTCAAAAGTTTATCAACTTTTACTTTCTTTACTATAGATAGTACTCTTACATCAGTTCTTTTGTTCTTTCTTTGTCTCTGCTCTGTCTTCTTGAACCCCCAGACGGTCGTGGCAGATGGCAGCTTGTACTGAGCCAGGTTCTGGTTCTGGTTCTGCTGGAGGTTTCTTCCTGCTAAAGGGGAGTTTTTCTTCTCCCGTTGCTACATCCTTGCTCAGTATGAAGGATTGCTGAGGTTGGAGTCTGCATCAATGAGGCACACGCTCAGGTCAATGACTTAATGCAATCTGCTGGGATTCCTTAAAGGGGTTATTTTAAAGTGATTGGAATGTCTGTATGATTGTATTGAATGACATTCCTACAAAGTGCCTTGAGATGACATCTGTTGTGAATCAACGCTATGTAAATAAACTGAACTGAAATGAATTAAGCCTTTCCTCGCCCATATTTTGAGGAATTTGAAATTTAAATAATTAGAAGGAGTTGACTCATTTATACTGACCTATTCCTCCTGCTGCAGCAATGTTTCTGTGTGACAAAACAAGTCAATTTGATTATCCTAAATTAAGTCATTTACTAACAAAGTCTTTGAGGAGAGAGATCTTATGATTAATAAATCACATTTAATTGTTTTCTTTTTCTGTTCTGTCAAAGTCGTATTTATCTTTGAGAGTTTCATGATTTGCTCCTGTTAGGTTAACCTTTAATCCATTTGATTCTGGCTGTGGGCAAGACAGTCTCAAAGGGGTAATGGGAGGGTAACAGTACAGAAGCTGCAGAGAGGTGGGTTAAACTACGACTCTGCTTCCTGGTCTGGACCCTGGGTTGTCAGTGAGGATTAATAAATTCCTTCCAAATTCCTAGAAAGAGGAGCTGCTCCAGCCAAAGTGGGATGGATGCCATTTCTCTGGGTCAGACCAGGTTTTTCGCCAAAATGTTTGCCATCTATCAATGTAGCCCACACCACTTGCAGGACACAACCTAGACAACCATTTGTTGGTAAACAAGTCGTCACTGGTCTGATCAGGCAGGAGACCAGAAAAGATTACAGAGTTTAAAAATCGGCCGGACAGAAAGGGGGGCACCAGGGAGAAGATCAATACCACAATCATAGAGATGACGTGATGGCAGAGACAGAGCTTAATCTTTACTTGATGGAGGTCGTGGTATTCTCTGGGGACACTGGAGAGGTCCGGGGGTTGTGAATCGAACTGAGGTTTGGTCTGGCTAGCTGGTAGGGCTGACTGAAGGCAATCAGTACGTTTACATGCACAGCTAAATCGAGCTTTTTGGAGTAATTGGACTAAAGACTTCCCTCCTGCAGCGAGCCGAGTCCCAGTTTACATGTCCATCAGAAAATCGAATTATTAAATGAAGTACGTTCCACTCCCTGACGATAGATGGCGATATGCTCCCCTACGAGTTAGCCTAATAACAGTTAGCTTCCAGCTGCATTCAGGCAGTAAACTGAGGCTGGTGGGAGTGAAGCAGACGGAGTTAAAGCAGGATATTCACAGTAACAACGCATCGCCTCTTCGTAAGTCCAAACATGTACTGATTGGCCGCTTATGGCCGTTTGTCTCAGATGGCATATGTCTCTTAAAACACTACTCTTGTTAGTGCTGGGTCGCATTTCCGGCTCTCCAAACTTCCCGAGGGGGGTGCGCGAATGCGGGTGGGGCCGGGGGGGCTGGTTGCAGAGTAGTCCGATTTGAATCGCATTATCCAGCAAGAGAAGCCGAGCTTCAGAAACTCCAGTTCGGTTCGATTCCCGCCGGACTAAGGTGTATACATGCATTTTAAAAGTCTGATTTCAGTCGGACTAAGGCAATAATTCGAATTTCTCTTGCTGCATGTAAACGTACTGACTGTTGAAAAAAAAATTTACACCATGATTCAAAACGATTATTTAACCAGTTAACCTCCCTAATAGTCCTGCAATTTCTGCCCTACATTTTTTTTAAACGCATATCCAAATAAAAATTAAAGCTGCTCTTGAACCATTTTTTGAGTAGAGACATGGCTGGAGACTCTTTGTAAAGAAAACACTCTGAAATTTCCACCAGAACAGTGCTAATATGTTTAAGTGCTATTGTTACCAAGTATTATGATTTTTACTACTCTGGAAAAGATTAATTATAATTGTATCCTTGATTGGCATATATCCTTGAAATAACAAGACTCTTACCCCTAATTTACAACGGGCGTGTCAGCGGCGCGGTTTGGTTGAGACCTCCTCGGCGCATCAATCCCCACTGGGAGTGTTTCAGGCGCAAGTCACCAGCGGCGCGGTCCACTGAGTTGACTCGCGAGATCACAAAATCACACAAGAATTCAGATCACGTGGGACAACAACAATGGATGCCAGCATGGAAGACAGAGGATTCCCCTGCTGGGAGAGTGGTGTCTGTAACTGTGCTACAGAGTCATGATGGCCAGATGGTTCTGTCATAATTAAAGCCTGAGACTATATAAAATGGAACAACCACAGACAAAGAATAACAGTTTGTTTTAAAAGATTTATTTTAGGTTCTGGAGCCGAAATGAGGTTGTCAGAACAGAGAGCGGAACTGAGGAGGACAGGTAAGTGATTAGTATTCTGGAGGTTATTTGTGATTCAAACTCCTCTGTAGTGTTGGTGGGGCTTACTTACCAGAGAGATGAGGAGTTCCAGGAGGAGGCAGGTAGAGAAACAGTTACTGTTACTGGCTGGGAGCAGGCACAAAATCGGCTGGAGCATTTGCAGGTGAGTTTCTTTCCTGGGAGGAGGCTGACCAGGAGGGATCCAAGGGTTGAGCTGAGCACAGAGGAACTTGACAGGAGCGAGGATACAGGGACACAGAAAGAGCATCCAGGAATCTGCAAGGAGGACAAGGAAGGCAAGTAAATCTTTCACGAAAAGTTAGGGCTGTAGCGATGCGTCAATGATGTCGCGACTCGGTTCTAAAAAATCGTCTACGTCAAATCAGGTAGTCGACGCACCACGCCCACTTGCTAAACGCACGTGAATTACCAAAACGAAGCAGCATGGAGAACAAAACTCCATCTCCAACCATCTCTCAGGCTCAGCAGCCTGCACTTCCAAGCTCTACATGTCACCAGAACGCAACCCGCCGGCCGCTGCCCTACCTTAAAGGTGTGGGAATACTTTAAACACAACCCTAAGCTTCAAGGTATAGTTATTTGCAGTCTTTGCAAGATGGAGCTGGCATATCACACCAGCACAACTTCTATGTAGGAACATCTGAAGTGGAGGCATCCCCCCCCTTATTTCCACTGCATGCACTCCACTCTGGTCCGTCACGCACTCCGCAGCCGTTCGCAATTTCCACTGCATGCGGTCTGGATCCGTTCCGGTCTGCAGCCTAGAGGTGCTCAAAGAAGCATGCGCGGGAATTGCGAGATCTCGCGATAAAAGCCATTAATAAATGCGGAAGTCAGAACAAAATTATTCATTCCGTGGAAGACGAACAGAAAAGAACAGTTATTCTCTGTTATTCTGTGTCAAGATATTTTGGACAACATATGTATAAATATACACGGGTTTATATAAATATAGCTATGCATACAAAATATTCTAGTCCGTTTTTATTGATTTATTTTGAAAAACACCTGGAAATGTGGTTGTTCTATTTGCTGTTGGTGCTTAGTGATTTGTGTAGTTTGACTGCGGACTTGCTCTGGCGTCTGGCAAAAAAGGGAATCGATCCTATTTTTTGCCAGATGGCGAAACGGCGGCCGACGCCGCTCGGTGGCGGCAGTGGAAATGCTCTCAATGACTACAATGGGAGCGTTTTTGCTGCAGAGTGCAGCAAAAAGCAGTATTTCCACTGCACATGCAGTGGAAATACTTGTGATGCTGAAGAACAGAAGTAATTAACGTTACTATCACCAATGTTTGCTAAACTAATTGCACGTTTGTGTAACGGTAGTGTATTGTATTGTGTATCATGTGCTTGACCTCTGCACACTTCGGTGGTGCGAGCTAACTGTGTTTGCTTTCTGCTAGTAGCTAGTGACTAAACAGCTGTGTTTAGCTAATATTAGTTAGAAATAGCATATAATGCTGGCATGAATGGTAATGGTGGCTAACTTACAGCTAACAGAACACAACTATCTAGTCACAACCGTTGGCGTACGGGCAATTGGCATCACCAAAGTGACGAGCTGCTAGTCATTAGAATAGTCGACTATTCAATAAAATAATCGCCCGAATAATTGTTTTAAAAATAATTTTTTACCCCCAGCCCTATGAAAAGTATTTCTTAGTGTTCTGGGAAATCAATAAGCGGCCTGTTAGCACGGTAAGTGAGTTAAACATCTGGCATCAGTCTCCAGCAGCCGCTCCTCTTTTAGACTCCAGTACTGAAAAGGCTGATGAAGATCAACTGGTGTAGCTCCTGCCCTTCACACCATGCACAGAGGCAGAGAGCAAAGCACCTTAATACTAACATTATCAAAGTTTGTACCTTGAATTTAGTTGTGCCATTATCTTTAATTTTATTTATTATTATTGCCTGTATCAACTTTTTTGTGTGTGAACATAGACCTGGTCTAAACAAGGTCTGGTCTACAGAGATAATATGTAAATGACAATGTTATTGAAAGGTATATTTATTTCCATAGCTCAATTAAATAAAATGCCAAAGGGCCTGCACTTGTAGTTATCAAATCTGAGGACTCCAAAATACCTTACACCACAGTCAGTCAATCAACAATCATACACACTGAGGCTGCCATTCAATCAGCACATCCAGCAGACAAAATGACTGAAGTGCCCAAGGACACAACGGGAAAGTGGCTGAGATGGATGAACAGGGCTTTGAACCGGCAACCCACGGGTTACAGGACAAACTCCTACCTCCTGAGGCACAGTGAAATCCATTATATAGGCGTTAAATAGATTAATTCCACATATACTGAAGTTTTCCTGCCTTTATCTTTGTCATCTATGATCGTTTTCTGTTTGCAGCTGATGAAAACTCAACATTTAAGACTAGAATATCACATCAGGACAATAAAAAACATTTTAATACAGAAAAGTGGACTTAATAAAAAACTGTTTAATATCTGCTTAAAATATATCTGCCTCCCAAAATATATATACCACCATAGTTAATGATGCTCCCAAACTGTTCCCTGTGCTAAAACGCCCTTAATTCACCTGGATGTTTGCTACATTTGGCCATAACTATTTATTATCAGTAGCTTTGTTCTGCCAGGACAGCTTGTTTGAAGAGTTAATTGTTGAGGTGGACTCATTCTAAATTGGATGGTGAGGCAGAAAATCCTGCACTCTTTTAAGTATTGGGTGAATACTTTTAAAACCTCCCTATCTCCCATTTGCTTATGGCCTAATTGAAAAGCAAATAACACACTTGACTGCACACATGAATCAGTGAGTGATATCTCCTTAGCTGCTGGAGGAATGAAAGCCTTCTTGGACCTTTCCTGTTTTCCATTGCTTTAAATGGCCTCCCTCACACATTATCTATTGCATTATTGTTCACGGGATTAATGTTTCAGTGTTTAACCTTTTCACACACACATTAAGTGGTTTTTGGAACAACTCCAGGCTCTAAATGTTGACTCACCAGCTGTGACACAGAAGGATGCTGGATTGAAACTAAAGAAAGTAAAAAGTTGATAATAGGACACGGGGGATGCTGAGTTACTGGGAGCACCATTCCAGTCAATGCCCCCCGTCCAACAGGGCATTGTAGCTAAGCAGGATACCAGACCAGGTGGAGCTTCTAAGGAGAGAAAAACACTGAGACAAAACAAAGTTAGCAGTCGAAATAACAGCAAATGATACAAAGTGAGAGACGTAGAAAAGAAAGTAGCAAAGTGAAGAAAAGTGGTCAGTCTGTCCTCCAGCAGTCTAAGCCTATAGCAGCATAACTACAGAGATAACTCAGGATAACCTAAGCTACTCTAACTATAAGCTTTATCAAAAAGGAAAGATGAGCCAGATAAGGTAAGGGAACACTATTAGTAGTGTATGCTGTATTGAAACTAAAAGGTATACATGAACAATATTTTTGTGAGAAACTGGAAATTATTTCTACATAACATAATGATCAGAAACTGATAATGGATCATTTGAATAACATTTTGGAGTTATCTGCAACATGCTTTGGCTAAGGCGCAACAACAAGACATGTTTTTAAAGTGTAAGAAAAAGGTCAAAACCAGGCTGTTTTTGTTTTATTTTAATCAAAAATGTAACTGATTTGATATTTTTTCCTCTTAGACCAATTCCCTAAACACTTTTGGTTCAACTAGTTTTCCAATTTTACATACTGTACTGCACATGACATCAAGTTTTTAAGAAAGATCACCTAATTTTGTTCTCTCTCATCTTTGGACTGATACAAAATCTAGTATAAGCTGTGTCCATGGGGATGAGAAAGTCTACCCCACTGCTGAAGTATATTTAACTATTGATGGCCAAACATATCTTATGTCAGTAGCTCTAGTCCCAACTCTGCCGTATCCTGTTATTCTGGGAAATGATGTTCCCGTATTGTTAGATCTCATCCAGAAAGTACATTCGAACAAACATATTGACACATCAGTTCCAGATATTGAACACCTTCTGCGGCAGTTAAGTCCCCATCCCTTTGTTACTACCTGTAATGTGGTTACCACTCAGGCCCAGAGAGCTAAAAACACCATTAAGGAGCTTCCGTTTTATCAGGTAGCAATAGAACGGGGCCCAGTGACACACCGCAAGTCAAAAGCTCAGAAGAGAAGGGAAAAGTTTTTGGCTACAAACAAAACACAGATTGAGCATACAGCAGACCCAACTGAGGCATTAGATTTTCCAGTCCCTTCTGATAACGCTGCACTTCAAAAAGCTGACCCAAAACCCAAGGTGTGGTTTGACAAGGTGACTGAAGTAGATGGTGAAGCCACAGGAACTTTAGACTGTCTAGCTGATTCACAGTATATAATCAAGAGGGACATTCTTTATCAGCGTCAGGGGAAGAATGAGGCTTTAGCATTGCCACAAATCCTAACTCAGAAGGTCATGGAGCTAGTTCATTCTATTCCATGGGCAGGACACCTAGCTTTTCAAAAGACTCTCAATAGAATCTCAAGTAGATTTGTTTGGCCTGGCATTTATTCTCAGCTGAAGGACTTCTGTACTTCTTGTGAACTGTGTCAATTAACGTCGTCCAAGGGCTTAGCTCATGCCCAGCTTCAACCATTGCCACTTATTGATACACCATTCACAAGGATAGGTATGGATGTGTTGGGATCCCTTGAAAGATGTTCATCGGGTAACAGATTCATTCTTGTCATTTGTGACTACGCAACTCGTTATCCTGAGGCTTTTCCTCTGCGAACGGTTAAAGCCAGACAAGTTGCAGCCTGCCTTATTCAGTTATGTTCTAGAGTTGGAATACCCAGGGAGATCCTCACTGACTGTGGCACAAATCTCATGTCACAGCTATTGAGACAGGTTTACAATTTGCTTGGCATAAAGGGCATTAGGACCACTCTATACCACTCTCAGACTGACGGTTTGGTTGAGAGGTTCAATCAAACTCTTAAGAACATGCTGCGAAAGTTTATCTCCAACACAGGCTCGGACTGGGACCAGTGGCTGCCTTACTTGATGTTTGCTTACCGGGAAGTACCACAGGCATCGACAGGATTCTCCCCCTTCGAGCTCCTCTATGGACGGCAGGTGCGATGACCTCTTGACCTTCTTAAAGACCACTGGGAGAAACCGCCTGCAGACCAGGACAATGTCGTCTCATATGTTCTCCAAATGAGAGACCGACTGGAGCAGATGACTGCATTGACACAGGAGCACATGAGAATTGCACAAGTACAACAGAAAACCTGGTATGACAAGAAGACAAGGAGCAGAACTTTTCAGGTCGGTCAGCAGGTGTTACTTCTGTTGCCAACCAGTGAGTAAGGTAACCTATGAACTTTACATGCCTGACAAAGTGAAGAAGTATCAGTGTTTTCATTTGAATTTGTTGAAGGAGTTTCATGAACCAGCACCATCAAGCCAGCAACTTCACCAACCGCACCTTTTCATCCGGGCTGTGAATAAAGAGGAGAGAGAACAGTCATTTCCACAAGAAGGCTCCAATCCCATTTCTATTGATATGTCACACCTCCAGCCAGACCAACAAGTAGGGGTTACAGCACTTTTCCACCCAGATCTTTTTAGTGAGACACCTGGTTTCACCTCTCTGGCTCAGCACAAAGTGCGACTGAAAGAGAAAGCAGTCCCACGTGGAAAGTGCTACAGAATCCTTGAACGCCTGATGCGGAAGCTCAAGAAGGAGATCGAAGTGATGCTGCAGCTTAGTATTGTGGAGCCATCAATCAGTGAGTGTTGCAGCCCTATTTGTTTTGGTGCCAAAGAAGGATGGGTCGCTTCGATTCTGTATCGACTTCAGATACCTTAATTTTGTGTCCAAACCTCTGTCATATCCCATGCCCCATATTGATGAACTGTTGGAGAGAGTTGGCAACTCTAATTTCATCACCACACTGGACCTGAGCAAAGGTTATTGGCAACTAGCTCTAGCACCAGAGACAAAAGAACTGACTGCTTTCATAACACCATATGGCATGTATCAGTTCACAGTGATGCCATTTGGTCTCCAGGGGGCACCAGCCACATTCCAGAGACTTATGGACCAAGTGCTGAGGGATGTACCGCAGTTTGCAGCGGCCTACTTGGATGATGTGATCATCTTCAGCCAGACATCTCTCTCACCTGCGCCATGTTCTTCATCTGATCAAAGTAGCTGGACTGACGATCAACCCAGGCAAATGTTCTTTGGCTCAGCACCAAGTGGAGTATCTTGCCCATGTTGTTGGTCAGGGCGTGGTTAGACCTCGAGTTTGAAAGGTGGAGACTATCCACTCTTACCCGGTGCCAACCACTAAGAAGAAGGTTCGTGCTTTCATGGGGCTGGTGGGATGGTACAGCAGATTCATACCTCAATTTGCTGATAGAGCTGCAGTCTTAACTGATCTCACTAGATCATCAGCACCAAATAAAGTGAGATGGACAGAGGAGTGTGACAGAGCCTTCAGGGACCTGAAGGAGGCCATCTCAGCAGAATCTGTTCTTTACAGTCCTGACTTCACTCAGCCCTTCATTCTGCAGACAGATGCCTCAGCTGTGGGTCTTGGAGCGGTCCTTCTGCAGGAGGAAAATGTGTAGACGACACATCTTGTTCCTGAGTCAGAAACTTCTGGATCGTGAGACTCGATACTCAACAGTTGAGAAGCAGTGTTTTGACATGAAATGGGCTATAGACTCTTTGAAGTATTATTTGTTTGGACCGGATTTCATCCTGGAGACTGATCATCGTGCCCTGCAATGGCTGAAACGGACTAAGAACACCAACACCCGTCTTACCAGTTGGTACTTGTCTTTGCAGCCTTATGATTTTACGGTGCAGTACTGATCAGGAAAGTCCAATTTGGTTGCAGACTCTCTTTCATGGGCACCTGAAAATTGAGTACTGTACCCTTAGGAGAGGGGTGAAGGAGATGTGACGACGAGGTCACCATTACACCTGCCAATTATTTATAATAATTATTTGGTTTTGTATAATTTCTAGTTGACATATTGTGTTAGAGTAATCTAAACAATAAACAGACAGTTGTTGAGGAATAGTTTGGGTTTTTATTTGCTATTTGATATTTGGTTGATTTGCATGGACAGTTGTTGTCCCCTGGTGTCCGTGGGTGCACCTCTCACGTGGCGTCAGCCTGCGCCGTGTCGTGACAGCAGCCATCTACGATTCTAAAAAACCCACAGAACAGAGATCGTTACATCTAATAAAGTAACTTCCAAATATTATACATACCAGTAATAGTAAGACAAAACAACGAAGAATGTTTCCTTAGCCTTTTCACTCACCTCTGCTGCCTCCTGATGTAATGTTGTGCTCGGGGGAAATTGTGTCCCCGGGACCCGCAAGCAACATATTATTTCCGGTTGGAAGACAAGAAGTGAGGGGGACTCAAGAAACCATTTTTCATGATATGGTTATTGTAGAGTAATATTTTAAATATGAGGTAGCATGCAAATATGTGTAAATAGTTGTAAATATTGTAAATATTTTCCTTATTTCCTTATTAATATTGTTACTGTTATGTAAGGTTTGTTTTTGTATATTGTCTGAGTCCTGAGTTCCCCTGTAAAATGTTTGTTCATATTAGGTACATTTTACTTCAGGTATTTAAACTTCTCTGTGTTAGTAAGTGTTGGTGGTAAGATGATGATGTGTTGGAGCATGGTGAGCATCAAAATAAACCCTGAAAGGTAATTTTTTTTTGACTCCTGGTCCTTTATCGGATGTTTGCCTCCATGCCCGCTCGACCAAACTGACACAACTTAACACAGAGATTTGAGAAAACGTTCTCCTATGGACTAAACAGTGTGTTGTGATTTGGGCGACATTTTAAAAAGGAGGCCTTTTTAAAAAAGCAGTCCCAAGGCTTTTTGGTCCGCTCTTGGATAGGATGACTCTACTCTTGTTGTCTCCCAATGATAGAGAAAAATAAATTTCTAGTAAATATTATATTCTGCAGGTCTTCCCCTTTGATGGAGATTGTGTTCATATTTTTTAATAGAACTGGAGAAAAATACAACAGTGAAACTATGAATAGCTATAGTGATTGATATTTAATACCAAACATTTGTACAACCGCATATTGGAAGCTATTTGTCTCTCTTCCACATTGTCACGATCCTTGGGTGTTTGATTTTTGTCTCGCCATATACTCAGTCCAATTCAGTTTGTTACCCCACTGCCAATTCACAACCCATGTTATCTCAAGGCACTTTGCAAGAAAACCTATTTCAATTCAATCCTACATACATTCCAATTAATCCTTCAGTTTATTATTCCAATCAGTTAAAAAGTTTTCTATCTAAGGAAACTCATCAGATTACATCGAGTCATTGACTTACAGCATTCATTCCTCCTGATGTAGCAACAGTAGACAGCCGCCTGCGTTGTGACGTTGACTTCCCAGCAATCCCTCATACTGAGCAAGCATGTAGCGACAGTGGAGAGGAAAAACTCCCCAGTAACAGGAAGAAACCTCCAGCAGAACCAGAACCAGAACCAGAACCAGGCTCAGTATGAGCGGCCATCTGCCACGACCTTCTGGGAGTTCGAGAAGACAGAGCAGAGACCAAAGATGCTCACAAGTCTCTGAGCTAGAGTCAAGTCTCAAGTCTCTATATTATATTAAGTCTCCGGTTATAAGTGTTGCATCATCACCTACAGCGACCCATCCAACACTTTCATAGCTATATATAAGAAATTCATAGCATGTAATATTGTTATTATGACTCCTTTATCTATTAGCATACAGTATCAGCTTTGATTTTGATATATAATTAGTTTTGCAACATGACCAAAACACCAAGAATGCTTTACTCTTAGGTTAATATCTGTATTTTGCCTTGTAGCATGAACACATAGTACAGTACAGACCAAGGATTCCTAAAGGAGTATCCTATTTCCTAAAGGTTAAGAAGTTTAAAAAAAATGTAATAATTGGTTACACAGACTGTATTAGATTTATTTTATCACCCTATATTTTACCGCAAACTTGCGACTATAGATAACTTAGAGAGAGAGAGAGAGAGCGCAGCTGAACGAAAACGCTGCGTGTTTTAAATAGCGTTAAAAAGAAAAAACAAAACACAATATGTGACGGTCGGTGTTGATATTTTTTTTTTGGTCGGTGTTGAATCTGTGGCGGTCGGAGTTTAATCTATGGCGCAACGCCACAGATTCGTCTGTGTGGGAAACACTGACGTGGGGAGGTTATAGGTGAAGGAGGGAAGGGAATAACAGCGAGCTCATCAGTTGTTTCCTAAAAATAAACATTATTCACGAGTCCCGCAGCTCGAGTCCGAGTCGAGTCTGAAGTCTTTCGAGGATGAGTCTCAAGTCAAGTCTGAAGTCACTGTGTGTGTGACTTAAGTTGCACTGGAGTCGGAGTCTCAAACTCGAGTCCCCATCTCTGGCAGAGACACAAAAGAACAAAAAGAACTGTTCTTTCTATATTACTTTCTATATTAAAGAAAGTAAAAAGTTGATAACATGACACGGAGGATGTTCAGTTACTGGGAGCATCATCCCAGTCGATGCCCCCCGTCCAAAAGGGCATTGATACCAGAGGTAATAGAAATAGAAACATCCTGTCCAGGAGTGATGCTGAGAAACTAGTCCATGCATTTGTTACCTCAAGGCTGGACTACTGTAATTCTTTACTATCAGGTAGTCCACAAAATGCCATTAAAAGCCTTCAGTTGATCCAAAATGCGGCAGCAAGAGTTCAGATGAATATTAAAAAGGGAGATCACATTTCTCCTGTTTTAGCTTCCCTTCATTGGCTCCCTGTTAAATCCAGAATAGAATTTAAGATCCTTCTTCTTACATACAAAGCCCTTAATAATCAGCTCCATCATACATCAGAGATCTAATTGTTCCATATGTTCCTAACAGAGCCCTTCGCTCTCAGACTGCAGGTTTACTTGTAGTTCCTAGGATCTCTAAAAGTAGAATGGGAGGCAGATCTTTTAGTTATCAGGCTCCTCTCCTGTGGAACCAGCTCCCAGCTTTAGTCCGTGAGGCAGACACTCTGTTTACTTTTATGGCCAGGCTTAAAACTTTCCTTTTTGATAAAGCTTATAGTTAGAGTGGCTAAGGTCATCCTGAGCTATCTCTGTACTTATGCTGCTATAGGCTTAGACTGCTGGAGGACAGACTGACCACTTTTCTTCACTCTGCTACTTCCTTTTCTCCTACAACTCTCCAGTTGTATTACAGTACATTCTGTTATTTCGACTGTTAACTTTGTTTTCTCTCAGTGTTTTTCTCTCCATAGAAGATATACCTGGTCTGGTATCCTGCTTGGCTGCAATGCCCTGTTGGACGGGGGGCATCGACTGGAATGATCCTCCCAGTAACTGAACATCCACTGTGTCCTGTTATCAACTTTTTACTTTCTGTAACATAGAAAGTTCCCTTATATCAGATCTTCTGTTTCTTCTGTGTTTCTGCTCTGTCTTCTCAAACCCCCAGACGGTCGTGGCAGATGGCCGCTCCTACTGAGCCTGGTTCTGTTGGAGGTTTCTTCCTGTTAAAGGGGAGTTTTTCCTCTCCACTGTCGCTACATGCTTGCTCAGTATGAGGGATTGCTGAAGGATTGCTGTGGTTGGAAAGTCTGCATCAACCGGGCCCAACCTCACGCCAATGACTGACGCAATCTGCTGGGATTCCTTAAATAGGAAACTTTTTAACTGATTGGAATGTTTGTATAAATGTATTGAAATGACTTCTTGTTAAGTGCCTTGAGATGACATCTGTTGTGAATTGGCGCTATATAAATAAACTGAATTGAATTGAATTGAATAGTTATAACAGCAAATAATACAACTGGAGAGTAGTAGAAGAGAAAAGTAGCACACTAAAGTAAAATAATCAGTCTAATGAAGAACTGATGTAAGAGTACTTTCTATATTAAACAAAGAAAAAAAGTTGACAGGGAGAGTAGTTTGTTTTGTGGTTTATTCTTCAGATCTGTTTCTTGTATTTTGTATTTATTTCTTAGATTATTTGCCAGCCTTTTTCCTTTGGTTCCAAAATATTTCATTGCCTGTTTAGCCCCTTCTGTGCCCTTATCATTCACATTCCTCAGCTGTTCCCATTTGCCTCTGATTTTTCCTTGTCCTTTCCACCTCTGCCTCAGTATATAAGCTAATTGGTTCACTATGTTTTTCACTGGATCCTCCCTTTACCATCCCCATTATCATGTCTGTTACCTTGCCTGTTTCTCCACTCATGATCCATGATCTGTTCTCCCTGCACCTCCCCTTGTAAGTTTTCAGTTGTTTGATATAACATGAAATATCTCCAGATAACCTCCATTTGTCTGTACTTTGGTCTTTTTCTCAAACTGCACAACATGACACCTAGTATAACAAGTTTTTCAACTGATATTCCACAGTTATAAATTAACATGTCTGGTTAACAATGATGGGACAAACAGATAAATACCGATGCTTTACACATTCGTACTTTCCTCTGAATATTTGAATTAGACACTTAGATTGTGTCTCATTGTGCATTTTACAGCCTTGCTGCTATGCATGTCAGTTTTGTTTGGAGTAAATACTAGTTTCACTTCTTTATTTTAGGCACTGGTGTCAGCACTAACTTATGTGTCCACTCAGCATACAGGCTTCAAAGCCTGTCTCTTCTGGGTAGTACAATTTACCTGGTAAGTGCTGCTGAATAATATCCCATGTGGTTGTCAGAGTGGTTTTGCGAGGAGTTTATCAGAGAAAACCTAAAGAACATAGGGAGCAGTTTTCAAAAATAGGCTCCATAAAGTAAATGTATGACTTTTAAGAACTGATCAAACATTACTGGATTGTGGCAAGTTTGTAAAAACTTTATTACATTGTGAAGGCAGTGGACATGCATACATTGGTCATGTGTACCAGCCCACATTGAATGCAGTACCAAAAGAACAATAATGCTCCCATTCATAAGGCCTGGTTCACATCGGCCGCGGAAGCACTGCGAAGCGGCCGATCGGCTGCCCCCCTGTTTGTACCAGACACGTATTTCTCCGCCACATTCGACAAGTGCTTCTGCTTCTTCTCAGGTGTTGTTTTTTCAGAACAAATTTTTTTTCATGGGTAAGTAAATAACCTCATAAAGTGTGTCTCTGTGTGTGTTTGTTTGTTTATTTTCATCTCTATAGTCTGTTTCTGGCGTCTCAGGGGGGGAAAGCGGTCTGCCACCAACACAGTTTACAGTGGGGATGGTGTGCTGCTGACCTTGACGCGGGACGTTTTGGGTCGGTGGATGGAATACTTCGAAGACCTCCTCAATCCCACCAGCACGCCTTCCAATCTGGAAGCAGGGTTTGGGGACTTGGGGTTGGTCTCTCCAATCTCTGGTGCTGAGGTCACCGAGGTCGTTAAAAAGCTCCTCAGTGGCAGGGCTCCGGGGGTGGATGAGATTCGACCGGAGTTCCTCAAGGCTCTTGATGTTGTGGGGCTGTGTTGGTTAACGCGGCTCTGCAATATTGCGTGGACATCAGGGGCAGTTCCCTTGGATTGGCAGACCGGGGTGGTGGTCCCCCTGTTTAAAAAGGGGGACCACAGGGTGTGTTCCAACTACAGGGGGATCACACTTCCGAGCCTCCCTGGTAAGGTCTATTCAGGGGTTCTGGAGAGGAGGGTCCGACGGATAGTCGAACCTCGGATCCAGGAGGAACAATGCGGTTTTCGTCCTGGCCGTGGAACACTGGATCGGCTCTACACCCTCAGCAGGGTCCTGGAGGGTGCGTTGGAGTTCGCCCAACCGGTCTACATGTGTTTTGTGGACTTGGAGAAGGCATTCGACCGTGTCTCTCGGGGGGCCCTGTGGGGGGTGCTCCGGGAGACCGGTGCCAGAGTTAGGTTCGCATTGCCGGCAGTAAGTCGGGCTTGTTTCCAGTGAGAGTTGGACTCCGCCAAGGTTGCCCTTTGTCACCGACCCTGTTCCTAACTTTCATGGACAGGATCTCTAGGTGCAGCCAAGGCGTTGAGGGGATCCGTTTTGGTGGCCTCAGGATCGGGTCTCTGCTTTTTGCAGATGACGTGGTCCTGTTGGCTTCATCGGAACGTAATCTACAGCTTTCGCTGGAGCGGTTCGCAGCCGAGTGTGAAGCGGCTGAGATGAGAATCAGCACCTCCAAATCCGAGGCCATGGTCTTGAGCCGGAAAAGGGTGGGGTGCCTTCTCCGGGTCGGGGATGGGGTCCTTCCCCAAGTGGAGGAGTTTAAGTATCTGGGGGTCTTGTTCATGAATGAGGGAAAAATGGAGCGGGAGATCGATAGACGGATTGGTGGGGCATCTGCAGTTATGCGGGGGCTTTACCGGTCTGTCGTGGTGAAGAGAGAGCTGAGCCGAAAGGCAAAGCTCTCGATTTACCGGTCGATCTACGTTCCTACCCTCATCTATGGTCACGAACTCTGGGTGGTGACCGAAAGAACGAGATCACGGATACAAGCGGCTGAAATGAGTTTCCTCCGCAGAGTGTCTGGGCTCTCCCTTAGAGATAGGGTGAGAAGCTCAGTCATCCGGAGGGGGGTCAGAGTAGAGCCGCTGCTTCTCCACATCGAGAGGAGTCAGTTAAGGTGGCTCGGGCATCTGGTCAGGATGCCTCCTGGACGCCTCCCTGGTGAGGTGTTTCAGGCACGTCTCACCGGGAGGAGGCCCAGGGGAAGGCCCAGGACACGCTGGAGGGACTATGTTTCTCGGCTGGCCTGGGAGCACCTTGGGGTTCCTCCCGAGGAGCTGGAACAAGTGGCTGGGGAGAGGGAAGTCTGGGTCTCTTTACTTAGGCTGCTGCCCCCGCGACCCGACCCCGGATAAGCGGAAGAAAATGGATGGATGGATGGATGGATAGTCTGTTTAGATACAGAAATATGGTTGCATTTGTCAATTGCAATATTTTATTTGAAAAATTGCTTTTATTTTGAAGATTGACTGGATTTTCTGATGTGTCTTGATGTGTCAAAAAAATCGACCAGACGCCAAAAAGATTGCTTCACTGTGTGAGCAGGCTGCAGAGGATCGCGGCGCTTCGAACCTGGTGGGACCTACACCATAGGTTAATAAGGGCACAGAATGGAAACGGTCTCCGTTCCGCCCTGCTTCCGCGGCCAGTGTGAAACAGGCCTAAAGTTTCGCTGTACACACAGCAGAAAAACCAAACAATTTTGATGGTTTTCCGGTGTGGATCATTTATCTGTTAGGGACACCATGGATTAAAAAAACCTACTGTTATACACACATATACACACACTGAGAGAGATACATTCAATTCAATTCAGTTTATTTATATAGTGCCAATTCACAACAAATGTCATGTCAAGGCACTTTACAAGAAAAGTCATTTCAATACAAACATTCCATTCAGTTTAAAGTTTTAGCTAGTTTTCCATTTAAGGACTCTCAGTAGATTGCATCGAGTCATGGACTGGCAGTTGCGCCCCGTTGATGCAGACTCCAACCACAGCAATCCCTCATACTGAGCAAGCATGTAGCGACGGTGGACAGGAAAACCTTTCCTAGGAAGAACAGGATGAAAACTCCAGCAGAACAGCAGAAAGAACAAAAAGAACGGATGTAAGAGTACTTTCTATATTAAAGAAAGTAAAAAGTTGATAACAGGAGACGTTCAATTACTGGGAGCATCATCCCGGTCGATGCTCCCTGTCTAACAGGGCATTGCAGCCGAGCAGGATGCCAAACCAGGTGTAACTTCTATGGAGAGAAAAACACTGAGACAAAACAGACAAAGTTAATAGTCATAATAACAGCAAATAATACAACTGGAGAGTAGTAGAATAGAAAAGTAGCATACTAAAGAAAAGTTATCTGTCTGTCCTCCAGCTATTACGATGTGACGTTTGTCTTCGTCTGTTCATGTTCCCTTAATTGTCCCCAGCCATTTCTTGTCTCCCTGATTGTCTCCCTATTACCCTCGTTGCTGGCCACCTTGTCTCCTGGTCCCTCGTCGCCGGCCTCCACGTCTCCTGATCCCTTGTGGCAGGCCTCCCAGGTCCTTGCTCTTTTGTTTTGGACTCTTGCCCTCCTTCTGAGGCCCCTCCGCCCACCCTGGTTGGGTTGCTTTTTGTTTTGGACTCATACCAAGTTTTCCTGATTCCTACCACTGTCCTGGGCCCCCTCCTCAATTCAATTCAATTCAATTCAATTCAGTTTATTTATATAGCGCCAATTCACAACAGATGTCATCTCAAGGCACTTAACAAGAAGTCATTTCAATACATTTATACAAACATTCCAATCAGTTAAAAAATTTCCTATTTAAGGAATCCCTTAAATAGGAACCATACCAGGGCCTCCAGCCCTGGTATTGTTGTTTTTTGTTGGTGCACCAGGTGGCACACCTTTAAGGGGGGTAAAGACGTCTGTCTTTGTCCGTCCCTGTTCCCTTAATTGTCCCCAGTCGTTCCTTGTCTCCCTGATTGTCTCCCTATTACCTTCTCAAATCATATATCTCCCTCTGTCTTTTCATGTCTTTGTCGGGCCGTCGTCGTGTCTATGTTCTGTCCTATGCTTCCTGGGTTTCTGGATAATCTTCATTAAACATGCGTGTAAATAACGCTAAACATCTCTCTGCACCTGGGTCCTTCAATAAATCCATGACAGAACGACCCGACCAGTTGGACCCAGCAGAGTTAATGAAGGCCAATGAGGAATGGCTCGCTCTGTGGGAGTGGAGCAGTAGCCAAGCCGCGGTGGACTCACCTTTTGCGGGCACCCATCGGGTGATTTGCCCTCCTGGAGTTGGCCCACGGAAAAGAGAGCTCCGTCCACACTCGAGCTCGAAGTCCTTCTGCCATCGCCGTTGGGCCGGTCCTACATCGCTCCAGGAGGCCCTGATCGATCTCCTTCCGGCTCCCCAGGGCCTTCAAAGATCCTGTTCTGCTCCTCCCTTCCAGAGTGCGGGTCTGGTGTTCCTCCTCGTCCCCTTGGACGCTGAGCCTGCTCCTCGCCGCGATCAACCGATCATGGAGGAAGACTGTGGCTCCTCCGTCAGTTTGGGGATGACCTGCTCCTGCAGTTCCGGTTCCTGCCTCCACAGGGGGTGTCTTGGAGGACGTGCCTTGATTCCTGTCTAAGCAGGGGGTGTCCAGGCGCTCACACCTCTGGTTCCTGTCTCCACCGGGGGTGTCCAGGCGCCCATGCCTCTGTTTCCTGTATAGAATAGAAAATAACTTTATTGTCTGCTCCAAAGAGCCGAAATTTGTCTTTAAGCACGGCTCAAAACAATCAATAAAAATACGCATAACATCATTACAAAATATCACATTAAAAAAAAGATCAACACAAAATACATTGCTATTGGGGTATCCACCGATGGTGTCCAGGGGAACACACCAGGGGAACACACCTCAGGTTCCTTTCTCCGCACAGGGTTTCCAGGAGGACATGCCTCGGGGTCCCTGTCTCCTCTGAGGGTGTCCAGGTGGACATGCCTCAGGTCCTTGTCTCTGCCGGGGTGTCCAGGAGGACACGCCTTGGGTTCCTCTTGTCACCGAGGGTGTCCGGGTGACACACCTCTCATTGTGGTTCCTGGTACTGCACCCGAGCTCCAGTCCCGATGCTGCCTTGCTCCCAAGCTCTGGTCCCTGTGCCTCGTCCAGGGTCCCCAGCGCCACGTCATGGATCCTCTACGCCACGTCGTTGGTCCTCAGCGTCCTGCTGGGGTCCCCTCAGTTGCCGCCCGACACCAGCAAGGATCAGCTTCACCGTCCTCCAAGCCACATGGTTCAGCTTCGCCATCCTCCACGCCAAAAGATTCAGCTCCGCTGTACTCCACGCCACAAGGTTCTGCTCCGCCGGCCTCCACATCTCCTGGTCCCTCATCACAGGCCTCCTCGTCTCCTGGTCCGTCACCCCCTGCCTCCACATCTCCTGGTCCCTCGTCGGAGGCCTCCCAGGCCTCAACATAAGTTTTTTACTGACAAACGAAAAATATCCTTCACAGACATTCTAAACTAATAGTAATTAACACTCTTATGGCCATGTACCTGACAATTATGTCGATTTCTGTACCTTTTTTTCAAAGACGCATCATAACTCACTGCGTGCTCAATGGGTCTGCACCTACTGTTCATTTGTTTTCTTTCGATCCCCATTAGTTTCCACCGGAGTGGTTACTAATCTTCCTGGGGTCCAATAATAAATCTAATAATCATGTACAATACCACAATGACAATTACATATATTACATTTTACAAACAAAGTTCATACATTTCAGATTGCATACAAAAGCCAGATGTAATTAACTTGTAAATTTCCAACTTTCCAACCTAAAGCATTTTATTCCTGAGATGCCCTGTAGACAGCAGATTTTTGCAGGAAGTTTGTTTTGGCATGTTTTACTATTAATTTAGTATCACAAGCATATCTAGTACAATAGGTGTGTATCTGATCAGAGTAAATGAACTCTGTAAAATGACTCTGGTTGGCCAGTCAGAATAAAATTTTTTAAAGGTTTTTGTGGCCACAGTGGCCTTTATTTGACAGGGGATAGTACATAGAAGGGGGAGAGAGGTGGGGAAGAGATGCAGCAAAGGTCCAACAGGACGAGTCTTGAACACGGGACAACCGCTTCAAGGACTGAGGCCTCTGTACATTGGGCAACTGCACTAAACACTACACTACGCAATGCCCCAGAATAATTGTTTCAGTAATCTGTACTGCTTCTTGACATTTATTAGAGGCCATTATATAGTGCGGTGCATTTCAATAACGGTAGAATATGGAAATTTTAGGACTAAGTGAGCAGCCTTGATCTGGACAAGCTGCAGCCTTAACAAGTCTGACTCTAGAATACAGCGCCTGCATGGAGCCTGCACATGCACACCGCAAGCATTAAGATTATTACTACCAAACGTAAAATATAATTCACAGACATTCTACCCTAGACAGGTATTTTGTCTTTTTCCCTTTTTTTGCCTAAGACCTCATTTAAATACTGCTCTTTGCACCTGTTAAGATTTGCGCTCACAATCTACTAAGATAGTGTGCGCAAATAATTAATTGTACAACTACAACATCAATGAATTAATTGTATGAGCTACAACAACACTTAATTTCCTTCTGGGATCAATAAAGTATTTTTGAATTGAATTGAAGTGAATCACCCGCAAATCAGGAACAGGCCCTTCACGCAAAACTTTTGCAGCACAAGCAATTTTGCGCTATTTACTTGGAATATTGATAACTCAGGCCCAGTGACTCTATAAGGTTCACTTCAATTTATTTGTTTTGTAACTGATCCCACCAAAAAGTCATCTCAGGGCACTTTCCATAAAAACAGATGGGTTCTATACAGCTACACTTAGGTGTGCTCTGCACTGAGACAAAACGACTGTAGTTTCAACAACAGAGGCTGAAAAAACGGAACCACAATAATTAAAACCTTGGTCCACATGAATTCACATAAACCGGCTTAAACTGCTGCAGTGCACATGCTGGGCCCACTGGTGGTGCTTTGACACTACCAGAGAAACACCGAAAAGAACACTGAGCATGTGCAGTCAACCCGCTGGCAAACACGACAAATCTAGCTTCAAATGAGAGCTTTATCCCAAAGCAGATAGTGTGGTCTGTGTATGTGTGTAATGTAATGTGTGGTTCTCTGGATCCATTTTCTGCTGCTGCTGATAGCGAATGGGACAGTTAATCGTTTTCTAGAATCCATAAATAGGTCAGTATTTGATTGATTAGGACCGCAACATTGTAAGGTGCCATGTATTTTTACCTTGTCAAAGAGTTGCACATGCGCGTTACATATAGGAATAGAGTGGCAATGTCATCCACTCAGAATAAACAGAGGAGAACTCATAATCAAGGAGACAACTGAGCCGGCGTTGGGAGATTTCTCTCCTCTGGGACCCAGTTTCAAACATGATTGTTTACAGCGTCCTGAAACATCAGCTTCTTGTAGATGAGACATCTATTGGATGAAATATCTTTACTTCTACACCCGATTTCATATCTGTGTAGACAGGGCCTAAATTAGCTCACTTCAGTCCCAACAGTCAATCCCATTCAATCCATTGACAGTGGAAAATGTATATTTGTCCATCAGACCCAAGTATTAAATGTCCATATCCTGTCATTTCAAGTTCAAATGTAAACAGTGGAGAGATAATCTTGTGCTGACTCATTTCTCTCACATGCTACACCTCAAAACGAGCATCTGTCACCATTAAAATGTGCAGAGCGTTGGTTGATTCAACAAGGGACCCAGCAAAGGAGCTTTTTGCCTTCTTTCAGCACAAATCAGTTTTTGGCTAATTAACGTTGGGTTCCCCCATGGCTGAGAGGTGGAGAAATGGCAAAATAGCTGCAATAAAATATTCTGCAACCCAGATTGTATTTATGTGGGGATCAGATGCAGTTATTGTCATCAGTCTGCTAGAATCTGTGTATCCCTTAACACTTTGGTAAAGAAAGAGCAAACATCCAGAAATTGAGAAGAAATAAATCACAGTATCAGGTACATCCATCCATCCATTATCTGTACCAGTTGTTCGGACACACACAGCCATTGGGTGACGCTAATCCACATTATAGCTCCAACAGGAGAAGAAGAGAGCCAGAGCTTTTATAAGGGTTCCCTCAGCCGGCCCACATCCTCTTCCGCTTAGCCTTTGGGCCAGGCTTGTGCTAGGAGAGGCCCCAGGAAATCCTTCCTTCGCTGGCAAGTGGAAGGAGTCCCTGTCCTCAAGAAGCCAAGGATCACTGGACTTAATGACTACAGACCTGTGGCTCTGACATCTGTGGTCATGAAGTCATTTGAGCGCCTAGTTCTGTCCTATCTCAAGACCCTCACGGCCCCCATCCTGGACCCTCTGCAGTTTGCCTACAGAGCCAACAGGTCTGTAGTTGATGCCATCAACATAGCTCTTCACTTCATCCTGCAGCATCTGGACTTCCCGGGAACCTAAGGCAGGATCCTGTTTGTGGACTTCAGCTCTGCCTTCAACACCATCCTCCCAGACCTTCTCCAAGGCAATCTATCCCAGATGAACGTGCCTGATCCCATCTGCAGGTGGATCACTGACTTCATGACGGACAGGAAGCAGCATGTGAGGCTGGGGAAGAAAGTCTTGGACTCTCGGACCATCAGCACCGGCTCCCCTCAGGGCTGTGTTCTTTCTCCTCTGCTCTTCTCCCTGTACACCAACTGCTGCACCTCCAACCACCAGTCTGTCAAACTAATTAAGTTTGCAGATGACACCACCGTTATTGGACTCATCTCGGAGTCTGCCTACAGGATGGAGGCTGAACGTCTGGTGTCCTGATGCAGCCGCAACAACCTGGTGCTGAACGACCAGAAGACAGTGGAGATTATAGTGGACTTTAGGAAGCACACAGTCCCACTCGCCCCCCATCGTCCTGACTGACACCCCCATCACCACTGTGGACTCATTCCGCTTCCTGGGTACCACCATCACCCAGGACCTCAAGTGGGAGCCCACCATCACCTCGGTCATAAAGAAGGCCCAGCACAGGATGTACTTCCTGAGGCAGCTGAAGAAATTCAACCTGCCAACACGGATGATGATGCAGTTCTACACTGCAATCATCGAGTCCATCCTCACCTCCTCCATCACCGTGTGGTATGTTGGCGCCACCATCAGGGACAAACAGAGACTGCAGCGTGTGGTGCGCTCTGCTGAGAAGGTGATTGGCTGCAGACTCCCATCTCTACATGACCTGTACACCTCCAGGACACTTGGGCGTGCAGGTCGGATCACAGCCGACCCTTCTCTCTCTGGAAACAGACTGTTTGACCTGCTCCCCTCGAGCAGGAGGCTCCGGTCCATTCGGACCAGAACCTCTCGCCATAAGAACAGTTTCTTCCCCTCTGCTGTTGGACTCATGAACAATAACCCTAAGACTGTTCCCACCACCCGCTCAGTTACATGACCCATATTGTGGTTTTTTGCACCTGTCTGATTTGCACCGATCGTTACCAGCACTCATGTATATAACAATCTGTTTAGCATATTATATTTTTATTTAAGTGTTTGTCTGTTTGTTCTTGTATGTTTGCACAAAGTACCGCAGCAATTTCATAATGTTGTAAACCTACCCAACATTTGGCAATAAAACCCTTTCTGTTTCTGAATTCTGATTCTGATTCTGAAAGGACGCTAGTTTCTGGGAGAAACTCACTCCAAGGAAGACAAAGACTGCTGATCGATCAGGTGAATGCAAACCACAGATGAGACAAACCCCACTGTTCTGCCCTGCTCTCTGCAGAAGCTTTCTGAATTACAGATGCTGCCTTGAGGAAGGGAGCCGCTAACAAGCTGCTGCATGCCGCAGAGCCGCATAACGTGTCCAGACGGATGCCAATTCCACCCACCGCGACAAAGCCTATGTGGGATGAATGCTGTGCTGGAAAGTTTTGGAAAAGGGTACTGTCAGTGAAGGAAGGTGGAGCTGATCACTGTTTAGCCAAGCCGGAGAGGACGACCCGACAACCAAGCTAAAGGCTGCTACCTGTGCTCTAACAGCCATAAGACCTCCCACTGCTAACCTACCGCAGCTATTGTTTGCCTACCAGCTAACATTGTTTAGCTTCCCCCATCATCAACGGAGCAACCTGGAGAACTTTAACCTTTCAATAAGGTTTGTCTGGGCAGAGGTGAGATTAGTTTAGGATAAACAAGATTTAAGTGTTGTTTGTTTTCACTGTGATTTGTTACCTTGTGTAAGATTTCATTTATTGTTTGGGTACAAAACAGCCTTTCAGCCTGGAGGTCTGAACAGTGATTTTTGAGGTTTCCGATGGAAAGTCGTTTCACATCCTGCAACCTTAATTACTCAATCCGACAGGAGTTTTTCTTTCTTTGTTCGGTGTTTAATAAATGTACCAAAGCGGCTTTAAGCAGCTCCACGTGAGTTAGCTGTAGGTTACATGCTCTAACGAACTACATGGTTTAAACACCAAAACTAATATTTTAAGTCGTTTTTGAAACCGCCTTCTTAGTATGTCAAAATACTAAATTAGATCAATCACTGCGGTGACGGATTCATAAAATAGAATCAATTCTCCAAAGGCTATTGATTTCTAATTCAGCAAATGGTTTAATGAAACATTGCTTTTTCTAAATAACGTTTTTCTTCACTTCTGCTTTGTATTGTGAATTGGTGGTTTGAAAACAAACCAAAGGTGCTGATTAGTTTCAAACTAACCACAATTAGTTTAAAACTAATTTAGTTTAATTCCCAAAACTCTTCAATACAAGCCTTGGTCTTAAAGCAAACATATTCATACTGAACTGTGACATCATTATCAATTAATTGGTTATGCTTCTACTTCTTTGCATATTTATCACTTTTACTGTTTACATTTGGTTGTTAGTTTTATTATTATTCTTTTCTTAGTAGTTTAGTTGTGTGTTACTAGCTTAGTGGGTTTATTGATTAAAGCATTTTAACTGAAAGTTGAATTCTTTTTCTAATAAACTCTTGTATTTTGGAAAGTTGTTGTCTGTTATTTCACATACATGTGTAGTAACTTGCTGTTCAAAGAACGCCAAGAAGTTATTCCTTCATCTATTGTTTAATTATCTCAGCCTTATCAGACAGGTAATCATAAACTGATACTGAACAATTTGACTATTGATATTCCTGGATCCCAGGATGGTGCCCCAAACTTGATGATTTTGACATAAAATTATTAATGTTATTAATAATTGCCCTCAGCAATTATTCATAATTATTCATAGCCATCCTATGCAGGTTTTCGGGGGGGCTGGTGCCTTTCTCCAGCAGTCATGGGGCGAGAGGCAGGGTTCACCCTGGAGAGGTCGCCAGTCTATTGCAGGGCAGTTTCAGGTACATGTAAAGTAAAATGCCTGAAGAAGATTTTAATGTGAGAAAATTTGCATATAAAGATAAAAGACTTCCATCCAGTCTTGTATATTGAAGATGTTATTTAGATTAACCGTACCATCAGTAATTAACCTTGTTTCCTTGTCATTTATAGTGGTAAGGACTGCATTCAAATGCTGTATCTGAAATATTCTTTGTAATATTTTTCAAAGGTCTTAATTTCTTACTGAATGAAATAATTAAATTGGGGAGTCTAATTAAATTTTGAATAGAACACAGCAAAATCTGTAAAAATTGTATTTCTTGAAATTATTTTTCCTGTGCTAAAGTAAATCATGAAAAAACTTTAACTGCTCTAGTCTATAAATAAAGAAACCCCCTAATCTGATTGGATAACCTGCACAGAATATCAGATGCAGACCAATCACCATTTCTGTAGTAATTTCTGCCATGCTGAGTAACTTTGATTTTATAGGGTAGAGATAGAATAAATTCAGTGTTCTGCAGCTCATGTCCATGTCCATATATGAAAAAAATACTAAAGATTTTAAATTGTAAAAATTCCTTATAGATTTTTGTATGTATTTGAGATAAATATAAATTTACTTTTTTGACATGTGGATCTCCAGATTTTTTTTTTTTTTTAAGTGTACATACCAATTTAGGGACTTTTATTGAATTTTATTGAATTATTGAATTGTGGCACTTCTGGCTTTCCATAATTGCTATGTGGTCCAATCGTTGGTATTTTAGGCCTCTGCTTGTGTGACATATTTAGATTTAAACAACAAATACCATTGGTGGAACCTTCTTTAGCAGTCGAGGTTCTACAGGAGTATCTTCATTTCACTCACCTCAGAGATGAGAGGTCTTGTTGTAGGCTGTGGATTGGGGAGCAAGCCAAAGGTGGGCTCTACCTGAGGCTTGAGCTGTGTTCCTCATGTGATGGAGGCTGGCTGACCCAGAGTGGAGGGAGCGATTGAAGCTGCATACTTTCCTCACTCTGCCTTTGTCACTGAGCATTTTCTACTTTACTGAAGCAGCATAAAGAACTCAGTTGTGTCAGCAACCAAATCATCTGGGATGGGTGGGGGGATTGTTATTCCAGACTACTTCAAGGACAATTAGGAGGAAAAACAGAGAAGGCTTTATATAGCTAATCTTTTTTTTCATAAACAAAATATTAGGGACAATATTTTGATGGTTGCAGGGCAGAGTTTTTGCACACACTACCCCCCCCCCCTCCCCCCCCTCCCCCCCTCTCCACCTTGGGCCTGGGACAACAAACCAGGTTGGGCACCAAATTGGCCACAAATAAGAAGCAACAGCTTTTTCTCCCCCCAATTTGATTCTTGTCTGTTAATTTTCTTCAAAGTCTTGCCATGTTTTTCTGTTGTGTGTGTGTGTGTGTCCCCTCCTCATGCACCTCCTTCCTCCTGGCGACACCAGTATCGATGTGAACAATGTTGTCCCTCATTAATTTATCAGTTTAGCAGAGAGAGGAGGGGGGAGCTCAGCAGGGGGAGATAATGGCTTCCATTTGGCCAAGGTCAACAGTCAACACATTCCTCAGTCGTTCAAATACATCCACACATTAACTTGCATCCATCAATACCAAACACACACTCAGAAAAAGACAGTTGTGGGTTACCCTTTAGTAACATTGCCTCATTCTGTCTAATCTCCAAATCATTTCTGGATTTAAGAGTCAGAATGGTTTTTCTCCCTACTACTTAGGTCAGTATTGTTTTATTTCCTCCCTCTGCTTTGTCACTGAGCTCCTTTTCTATCCAAACAATAACGCACAAGAGTAAAATCTACTTTTTAATGTTCCGTCATTCATAGAAACAGTCACAGATGCCAGGCTGCGGCACCAAATACACACTGGAGGATAACAATTGGTTCTAGAGTCCAGCTTTCATAATCAGTAAAGATCAAAAGGAAGCATTGATATATTTCTCATTAAAAACATACCTGCTCACTTGACACTGATTTGACTGGCAATATGACAGATGAATTTCTCTAATTGTCTTTCAGTTTCAAGTAACTGATGCTGAACATTCCCTATGTCTAACAATAAATATCAATGTGTAAAGAAATTAATATCCATTATGTGACTGCTGTTAGAGGTGAGCTCCCTCCCAATGAGCCCTGCTTCTACAGGAAAACTGTAGAGTGTTTATTTTCAGATTTCACCTTACCCATTTACATGCACATCTAAACTGAACTTTTGGTAATAATCAAGCTAATACCTTAACCAGAATGGGAGCCTTTATTCCAGTTCACATCACTCAGAAAATCAGTTGATTGAATAAAATGAATTTGACTCCGCAACAGTAGATGGCGACATGCTCCCTTTTGTGCTGGCATTCTTCCTGTTGGCGGCAGTGAAGCCGACGGAGTAAAAGCAGGATATGCAAAATGAGCAAAGAAATGGATGACAACAACGCTGCAACACAGAATATTTTGTTTGTACTCCACTGTTTGATCGTGTTACACTTGTTGTAGCTGCTGTGTTGTTGTTGTATTGGTGTTGTTATTCCTGCTTCCACATTCTCGTAACTTCCAGAAGTGGGAGTGCCCAGGCTGCTAACAGCATCACTAAGCTGGGATGTTGTTAACATGCAGAGAAATCTGGCCTTCAAACCGCGTTATCTGGGTGTTCTAGCTCGATTAGGAGTAGGCCAGTTCGATTCAACTTCAGCAGGACTAAGGTGTATACATACATTTCTAAAGTCTGAATTCAGTCGGACTAAGGCAATAATTCAGTTTTCTCTTACTGCATGTAACCGCACTGAATGTAGGTGAGGTGACCTTGGGAATAATACTGTTCACTCATTTATTACCTCTTCAAACATTCCATTGAAATGCATATGTGTGAATTAGTCATTAGACTCTAATTGCCTTTTATTTATTCTTCATTTGATGTTTGAATTGACCAAACAAGGATGACTAGTTCTGCTTAAACCCATCAACTTCACATGAAAGCTGGCTTCTTTTTTATCATATCTGCACAAGTTAGAAAACAAACCTCTGTGATCAGTCCTGATGTCTTTATCAATAGCCTATCCTGTGTGTGTGTGTGTGTGTGTGTGTGTGTGTGTGTGTGTGTGTGTGTGTGTTGCTGCTGAACATTTCACCTACCAACTGTGTGTGCTTTACTTGGTGTGTTGACTTTACTCTGCACGATTTGTGAACCATTACACAATACAGAAGCTGAAATCAATGAATGTGCTGTTGACTGTAGAATAGTCCTGCAAGCGGGAGACCATTGAACCTCAGTAATGTAACCCAAACAAGGTGATTACTGGATATACATCACATTATCACAGAGAGTCAAAGATCTGGGTTACACTTCCAGGATTCCTATGATAATCCTGAGATTTGTTCATTTTTATCCTGTTGTTAAAGTTTTGCATTAAAACAACCTGGTTTTGTGTTTATCACCCTCACTCCTTTGCTCTCTCTCTGTCCCTGCTTCCCTTGAAGGTTCACTCAATCATTAACCTAATCTAATCACTGAAAAAGTCCCACTCATACTGTTTGCATGGGAGCTTGATAAGCTAGTTGAAGTTAGATGTGGTGATGGGACAACAATTGACATGGTCAGAATGGTTTGCTAATCTGTGGCCGTCTTTATTTCAACATCCAGGGACAAAGAGAAGCAGCTCAGTGAAGAACAGCGATTGGGTTTCAATTAAAAACTGAAGATGTGTGTGCTTTGGTGATGTCACAGTTATTTAGACAGAACCTAAAGATCACTTGAACAGTATCACTGCGATGTTTGGGGTTCAGTGTTACCCCAAGCAGATTATGGAATATTTTCTGTGATAGATAGAGCAAAAATATAAAGCAAATGAACAAATTGGGAACTGAAACAACAACAAAAAACTTTACCTAAAGTAGTAATTAAATAGGTCTTCTTTTAACACTGCACTTATTTTGAAGCGCCTTCATTCCTGAAGAAGGTCTCTGACCAAAAGCTTGAATAAATCACTTTCACAGATTGAATTGTGTGGATTTCTCTTCTTTTTCTGGACTTTTGCATTAAATCCAGCACCTCTGTGTTTGTCTTGCTCTTGGGTATCTTTAATACAAATCCATTTGTGCTCCTCTGTAGGCTAAACTGTATGTAAAAAGCAGTATTAATATCACAGTTATCATAAAAAGACCCACTGATACCTTTTCATTAAAACACCTTTTAGAATTTAAATGTGGAATTCATTTACTTGCTTTTTTGTTTAACTTTTTTTTTACATTTGAAGTTCATAAAATCTTTAATTTTATGATTATTGTCAGTAATATTCATTTTGTTCACAGTAGCTTTTTTATACCTGACATTTGTTTCAAAATAAAAAAATTTAGTGCAGTTTTTTGCTGATTAACAAAGATGATAAGTGTTAAATGTGAGCTAATAATGTCTCTTTATTTGGGTCATAAAACAGTCCCTTAAACATGACTCCACAAAAATACATTTTATCCTCCACTGATTATTTATTTGAATACCACAATCTGAATATACATACTAAAAGAAAGAGGGAAATACCATATATTTACAGTGATCATCAGGTATTACCAGTCAGTACTGATACAACTCAAAAAGTATTATACATCATATACAAAAGGTAAAAACAGAACCAAGGATTGAATGTTCCAAATATCGTTGTGTCTGTAAATAACAGGGCCGCAGAGTGCAACATGTTCATGGCTACTGATAAAGCAAGATAAAAGGAGCCAGTCCCAAAAGTGAAAACATTTCCCAAGTCCAGGTTAAGGCTTTCTGCTGCAACTTTTTATTTGATGTTATTTCTGCATTCCTACCTCCCAGGGAACCTAGTTTTAGAAAGAGGGCAGTGTCTAAGGCTCTGGAGGTGTTTATCATCCAGCCTGAATGCTGAGGAGGATCGGTCCCAACTATGCTGCACAATTATGGGTTGAGGGTTAACTCGCTGTTGTTTTCTATATCCAGTTCCCGGTCTGAATCATCTGACACATCAGACTCCAGGTCTGTGGGGGATGGTACAGACCCAGAGTGCACACAGTGACCCCCCGGGGTCAGCTGGGGGCTTGGGCCTGTCTGCTGGTGCTCCATGCTCTGCATCCGCACCTGCTCCGTGATTTTGTCTGCTTTACAGCTCCTCCCGAGTGCACAGTCATCCTCCCCCTCCCTCTTACCGCCCTGAGGATTTTCCTGTCACAGATAGGAAGATTTGAATTTTAAAGCCTACAAACCATGCTGCTTACACCTGGCTACTCTTTGTTAAATAAGATGCTGTGTTTGCAGAAAGCTTTTCACCTGTTTTAATCTTCTCCACTTGGCTCGCCGGTTTTGAAACCAGGTCTTAACCTGAAACACAACAGAAAACAAACACGAATTTTTACCCAGTTAATTCTGTGAATTAAAAAAAAACCTTTGCCGATATATTGTTTATGCTGACAAATTTTGAGGTGCTTCAAATGTGTGCTATTAATAATAATAATAATAATAATGAATAATAGTAATATCACATTTAAACAGCTCACTATATTCATTTTTGGCAGGTTCTTCACTGCTTGGATCTACTGGACACAAATAATAATGTTTAAAAACGGTCATAGAATTATTGGAAAATAGGCTTCAACATTGCTTTTCTATTGTTATGAACAGTACTATGACCTTCAGCCCTCATCATACCAATCATAAATAATTTCATTTCAATCATAAAAAGGTCCCCCCAAAAAATGTATCTATTCAGTTTAAAAAAAAAAGTTTGCTCCCATTGAAACTATTCTGTGGGAAAATTAAATATTGTTTCAATTTTTCAAATGTATTTAAAGTGAAATATCTCACTTTGAAGTATCAATGTATCAGGACAATTTATATGATGAAATGAAAAATATTTGTGTGTTAGAATTTATTGTTTTTTTCCACACGTTGTCTATGCTGTCCATAACAGATTTGACATCCTATACTGTAACAAATATGTTTAACAAAAAGTAATAAAAACATGCAGCTGTAATGTTTGACAATGACTGATTGTCAAGCTTAGTAAAGAAGTTGTCAAATGAGAGTATTTGTGGGTTTTGAGGTTATACCTGACCCAGCGGGCAGACAAGAGTTTGGGTCCAGCTCGGTGAATAGAAGGGTTTTATTGATAACAAACACCTCAAACTTATTAGTTTCTCATTGTATACATTTACAGTAGGCTGTCTGTGTATGAACACGATTGGGTGAATGTGTCTGAAGTATTGAGCGCTAGGATTGGTCGGTATGATTAGTACGTCTGTTTAGCATCTATGAAAGAAAAAGCTATGTATATATTAATTGTTTATGGTAGTTTTTTATTAAGAAAAAATGTTTGAATGGGAGTCAGCCAGTCGGAAAATGTTGAAAGGACAATTTGCTCCGTTTAATTTAACAGTTACAATAAAGACTTGAGACTTAAATAAATAAAAAAGTCCAAAGATAAACTCAACCCACAATAAATGACTTGACCGAAATGATGTCATTTGCTTTAAAACAGCCAACGGTGAGCAAAAACACAACATTTAGCTAAATCTTCCTCGTCCTCATCGGGCCGCAGGCAGCGGGTTTTCCTTCTGCTGCAGTCCGGCCTATGGGGCCCTCAGCTCGGGGACAGGCTCTAACATCGCTCCGTTGTCACGTGTTTCGTGTTTCCACTGTCTGAAAGCAGGCTTTAATTCTAGTCCAAGTCTTTTACATTTAAAATGGTTTCATGTAACTGAACAGAACAGACAGCATGAGAGGCCTGGTCTGAATCACTGCCCGCATTAAAAACGATTCAAATATCGAAGCAACATGGCCTATTATTATTAATTATTATTATTATTATTATTAATCCCAGGAACATACTGACAGCCAAAAAGAAATCAGGGAACGAGAGATGTTTGAGCTCTGCTATTTGGATTGTCCTGTAGCATCCTGACACAAGAAATGGGTTTTTTTTAAAGATCCTAAAAGAATAAATACATTCACAGTTAATAAGGCCAGAGTTATTCATACCGATGGAAATCTTTTAGTTTAAACAACAGTTGATTGTTCCGTTCAGAAATAAAACAGGTCAAATCATTTTCCACATGCCGTTTTGTTATAAAATGTAGTCTAAATAAAAAAGATAAAATATTATTTTCAAAACTAATACTAAACGGATGTTTTTGGTTGAATGGAAATTATTTTCTATAATTTTTTCGGGTAAGCTGTATTTTAGCGGCTTTTATTTAATTTTTCTTATTTTGCTCAAAAATGTCTTTATTAATTATTGTTATTATTATTATTATTATTATTATTATTATTATTATTATTATTATTATTATTATTCTTATTATTCTTATTCTTATATTGTGCAGTCAGTAAAGTTCAGTTCCCACTCTTCCCAGGTTCAGCAGACTAAGCGTAGGTTAACAGTGTGAAGTAAAGGCCGGCCTCCTCACCTGTCTCTCGCTGAGCTGGAGCATCTTGGCCAGGCGTTTCCTCTCAGGAGGGGACAGGTATTTCTGCGTCTCGAACTTCTTCTCCAGTTCGACGGTCTGGTCGTTGGAGAAACGGACCTGGCCTCCCTTTCTTTTGTGTAGGGGCCGCTGGATGAATGGGCTCCACAGCAGGGGCTTTCCTTCTCACACACACACACACACACACACACACACACACACACACACACACACACACACACACACACACACACACACACACACACACACACACAACTTACAGATATTCACATGGCTCCGTCGGACGGGTCCAGATAGATACACAGCTTTATTTAGGCTTTACTGCAGTAGGCAGATCTGAGATGTTTCACAGAAATTCAACAATACACGACAGAAAGGAGCCAAATCATACAAACTAAAACGCATTCAAATATCAAATTAATTCCCTGAAAAATGTATGATTAGAATTGTTTGTAATTGGTTCCAGGATTATGCAGGGAATCCATTGGAGGCCTGCACCGATCAGGCCTATGGCGCTTCAGATCCAGAACCAGTGGAAGAGAAAAAGGCCGCATGTGGAATCAGCGCAGTTTCCTCCCCGTTAATGGTGTGGAGGGCCAAACAATAGCTCGGCCCAGTTCGGCCCAGTTCGGCCCAGTTCGGCCAGCCGCCTGCTGCATGCTGTCTGTTCAGGAAGGTCGTGACAGAGTGAAAACTATGGCCAAATATCCGCTTCATGTGCTTCCTGCTTTCTGCTGTGATTACAGACGACTGTAGACTCTCTCTCTCTCTCTCTCTCTCTCTCTCTCTCTCTCTCTCTCTCTCTCTCTCTCTCTCTCTCTCTCTCTCTCTCTCTCTCTCTCTCTCTCTCTCTCTCTCTCTCTCTCTCTCTCTCTCTCTCTCTCTCTCTCTCTCTCTCTCTCTCTCTCTCTCTCTCTGTGATGGATGTCATGTGAAGCTTTTAATACAACCTCTGACATTTCTGAACCATCTTACAAGCACAATGAAGAACAGGTCGCCTGGATTTAAGGCTGTAGAAGGGCCAAGAAATGCGTTAGTCGTGTTTTTCTTCAGAAAACCTCTCTTTTTACTAGCCTGTCTGTCTGTTAACAGTTTATAGGGCAAAAAACGAACGTCACGTCCTGTCTGCAGATGGTAATATACCAAAAACCAATCCTGTTCATTCTCTGTGACAGAGATTACTGTTCCCTGTTAAAAACTTCCTTAGGTTTGTGTTTTCTGATCACTCAGAAACAAACAAAATAAAAATAAACGTTTAGTGTCTATTTCCGCGGGCCTGACATCTATTAGGGTTTAACAATCCAACCGACTGCTCACAAGGATTTCTGTAATACAATTTTCTCTAAACGTCACATAAGAAGGATCGGATAAATCTACTAAATCTAGAAACGATCATTAGTCCCAATGAAGGCCGATTCTCCTTATTATTTACTGCAACAAGCAAAAGTGACTAAACAATCACAAATAAACTACTCTTTCATAGTCTTCTGTGTAATCTTTTTTTTTTTTTTACTGATGTTCTATGTAAAAAATGAATATATATATATATATATATATATATATATATATATATTGTAGCCTATCATTTATATGATTAAATAAATCATTAAATCATATCCTATTTCATAATCCCAACAAACTGAACCGGAGTTTGTTTATTAATAATCGGTTTGTTTTTGAGCCACAGTCATATCGGTAAGAATAAAGAGAGCGCAAACTCTTGTTGTTTGGTCCAACATCAGTGGTAGGGTACCATCCGTCCTCTGAGGATCCCACCGGGCCCGACGTGCCCCGCATCACCCCCCATCACCCCCCATCACCCCCCGGCCTCAAAGAAAGTCGATCAGCCACATCCTCACAAGGCCCGGCAGAGGAAGTGCAACAATATGTGAAAAACGGATCCCGGGCTATCAGAGGCCGAGTGTTTCCTGAATATGTCTGTATTGAGGATGTCGATAAAATAATCAGCAGCGTGCAGCGGCCTCCCGAGGAAGCGGCTGGCCGGGGTGAGACAGGAAAACATTCAACAGCTTCTGAAAGCAGATTTACTCCTATCGACAGGCTCACAGCTTCCGCTATGAACGGAAAAAGGCCCTGCTTGTTCACCAACCCCAAATCACTATACTTCAGAGGACCATCATTTACTGAAGCTACTACACTTTATTATCAATCACATGTAGTTTAAGCTGGTTCATATGGGCTAACCCAGGCCGAGCAGCTGTGTTTGATCGGAGACCACTCTACATGTCTCCATGATAGAGGGGCTTCTTCTGATCTCTCTGAACAATGGGCCTCAGGAGAACCAGTCAAGGTCGCCCCTCCCTCCCCTCCGTCCCTCCCCAGCACCAGCCCGTGCCCGGCATGCTGAACGCATACGCCTGAGCTATTGTGGCCCTAAAGCTCCATCACAATAACAGCGTGACTCATATGAGCGTGGTCAGTCATCATGCGCAAAAGCTCTTTGGGAAAACTGTGCAAAAGACTCCATCTGGGTTTGACCCTGTGCGTTTATGCAGAAAGCCTACTTGAAACTGGAGATGATCTGAAGTTCGATATGCATGACCAAGCATGATACTCATGCAAAAAAGGTTTCGTTGGCACTGAAACGAAGTTTGTTAATGCAGAAAAGCTTTCCTGCACTGAGACAAATTTGTGTTACTGTTATAGAAGCTAAGCATGTTTATAATTGACCGTATTTAGGCCTGATTGTTGTCAAATGAACTGTTAACATGAGTCACCTCTTCCCAAATATGTTTCACACAAAAGGGAACATGAACTTATTTAACTGTCACAAAGGAAACCGGAAAACATTGTTTTGCTCAGTAACAGAGTAAAAATGGGACTTTATGGAAAAGTGAAAGAATCCACCCCGAGTCGAGGAGCAGCGTTTACGCACAAGAAAAGAAATCAGCTGATGTCAAATAAAGAGGAGCCAAGAAGAACAGACGTAAGAAAATGAAACAGGAGACCCAGATCTCTGAGAACTACTCACCGAGGGGGTCCTGCCGGAGCAGCGCCTGTGCGTACTCCCCCATGGAGCGATGGTGCTGCTGATGGAACGGGTAGACCGAACCACCGAAGGCTCCAACGGGGCCGTAAGTCGCTGTCAGCGCGGCGTGTGACAGCACCGGGTGGATCGGCGTGGGTTCGTAAATCGGAGTCCGGTAGGGAGAAATCAGACTGGTGAAGGAGGAGTTCGCTGACGGGAGAGTCGGTGTGGAGTAGGAGTAGGAGGCTGATGAAGAAGAAGAAGATGAAGAAGAGGAGGAGATGGTGGCTGAGGCAGTCCTCCCCAGGATGTCCTCGATGTAGAAGGGGGTCGGGTGAGCCGGCTGGATGGGGGTCGGTGCGTAAAGCGGGGCGCTCATGGTGATGTGTGTCGCTGCTGACGCGTTGCGTCTCTCCGTCTCTTCCAGCATAAATATAACAAGAGCTTCTGCAAGTCTTCAACCCAGAGTCAACTCTGTAACTCCCAACTCTGAAGCTCAACTTACTTTTCTCACTTCCACAAACAGAGAGTTCCAGGGCTGCGCAGGGGACCGTTAGAAGGTTTTGGTACCCATCAGGTCGGACTGGACACCGGCTGACACTCGATCCAACTGCTGGCTCTGTTATCTGACTGCAGGCGAAGAAGGGAGGAGATAAACGGACGGCCAACTTCCTGCAGCTGGCTGTGGCCGTTTCTGATTGGCTTTGTCTTAGACCCAAACTTGTCCCGCACTGATGGGAGATTTTTTTTTTTTTTTTTTTTTTTTGCTGTGCAGGAGAATCACAGACCCCTGAAAGCCCAAACGTCAGCTGGATGAGAATATAGTTCAATGTATTCCCATCGCTTCAGAATGGTTAGAGCAACACAACAAGTCTTTTATTCTGGTGGTACTAAAACGCAGTTAAGGGTTCCCGTTCTTCAGACATTCAGTTGCAGAGCAGCACATACTGTCTTTTCACTTTAGCCTTTAAACTGAGAAACAATAAATTAAGAAAATATTAAAATGGTTTTGTGTCTATTTTTATACAAGGATACCAGGAGAAATTAGTTTGTTCTTGTATTAACGATAGTGATGCTGTCAAAATAAAAAATGATCGTTTTTTTCAGAACTAAGAGAAAAAATCAAAAGTGATTTATTCTGAAACTTTTTAAACATGGTTCCAATTTTTAAGTAATAACAGATCAGATGTAGTTACGTTTTAGAAGCGTTATCAGCCAAACTGGGTTGTAGAGCCAGTTACCATACAGCCAGTGCGCTATGCACTAAGCTTTACTTCAGTGTGATAAAGGAACTTAGATTCAATATTGCTAAAAATAAAATAAAATAATGATACAAAAAAGTATAAGTGATAATATAAACATGACACATTTAATTGTGAATAATAAGGAATTTAGTCTTTTAGTAATTTCTACTAAGGTTCTGTGTTAAAAGTTCCGCACCTATAATAACCTTAAATTGTCCGATTACCTGTTAACCCTGGTATGGTCACTACTGTGTGAAAACACACGCTTATACTCTTGAACTTTCTGAAGAAGAGACGTTTCTGAAAAACATGACTTCTAATTCTAAGGATCTGTTACTGCAGATTAACTGTCACATTGTGGGATGGCCCATCATCCATGTTTCTATGCACTCAAAGGATTTTAATCTGACTAGCAAATGATGAGTGAACAGAAATAACATTTGCAGCTATATGCTAGAATCAAATCAATGATTGGTTGAGAGTGTGAACATCAATGTAAGGTTTAATATTACCCCAATACCAGTAGAATATCCTAACTAACCAACGAGTACTTGTGTGAAAACAGCATCTAAATCAAAGAGTTCATTCATTGCTGTGTGAAAACCACATTAAAGAGATGTTCCCATCAGTTTGTTTCATGTGTTGCAGTTTAATGTTTAGAAAATGATGTCACTGAATCTTCTGTTCTAAGACATTATTGGCAGTACTGTCTTTCATGTAGCCAGCCTCATGCTGTGTTGTAGTTGGGTTAGAGAAGACTTTGTGATGATGGGGTTTTTAATCCCAATAGATTTTTCCCTACTTTTGACCATCATTTGAATCCTCCTCCTCACTTGAGTTAGATCAATTCAATTCAGTTTATTTATATAGCGCCAATTCATAACAGTCATCTCAAGGCACTTTACAAGAAAAGTCATTTCAGTAGAATCCTAGAAACATTCCAATCACTTTAAAAGTTTAGTTTGTTTTCTATTTAAGGAATCCCAGCAGATTGCATTGAGTCATTGACTGGCAGTTGCGTCCCGTTGATGCAGACTCCAACCACAGCAATCCTTCATACTGAGCAAGCATGTAGAGACAATGGAGAGGAAAAAACTCCCCTTTAACAGGAAGAAACCTCCAACAGAACCAGGCTCAGTAGGAGCGGCCATCTGCCACGACCGTCTGGGGGTTTGAGAAGACAGAGCAGAAACACAGAAGGAACAGAAGTACTTTCTATATTAAATAAAGTAAAAAGTTGATAACAGGACACAGTGGATGTTCAGTTACTGGGAGGATCATCCCAGTCGATGCCCCCCGTCCAACAGGGCATTGCAGCCAAGCAGGATACCAGACCAGGTATATCTTCTATGGAGAGAAAAACACTGAGAGAAAACAAAGTTAACAGTCGAAATAACAGCAAATAATACAACTGGAGAGTAGTAGGAGAGAAAAGTAGCAGAGTGAAGAAAATTGGTAAGTCTGTCCTCCAGCAGTCTAAGCCTATAGCAGCATAACTACAGAGATAGCTCAGGATGACCTTAGCCACTCTAACTATAAGCTTTATCAAAAAGGAAAGTTTTAAGCCTGGCCTTAAAAGTAAACAGAGTGTCTGCCTCACGGACTAAAGCTGGGAGCTGGTTCCACAGGAGAGGAGCCTGATAACTAAAAGATCTGCCTCCCATTCTACTTTTAGAAATCCTAGGAACTACAAGTAAACCTGCAGTCTGAGAGCGAAGGGCTCTGTTGGGAACATATGGAACAATGAGATCTCTACTGGGCAAACTGGTGAAGCAGTACATTTAAAACAGAGAAATGATAATGATGATAAACACATCCCTTATTGGCTCCCAGGAGTTCCTGTTGACAGGTCCAAATGCCCCTGGCCGTGTGTTATCCTGAGCCATGGCTCTAATGAAAGTTGTTCCTTGTTAAGAAAAAGTCCTTTCTCTCCACTGGTGTCCTGTAGCCTACTTGCTCAGCATGGTGGATTGCAGCAACATAAAGATTCAATGCAATCTTATTTCCACAACTTTAGTTTAATCATTTCTGTTTTATGATCAGCTGAGTATAATTGTGTTACAGCTGGACTGAAATGGACTGGATAGCAAACTAATCTCCCCTCACTGGATTTGAATCTTAATTGAGAATTATCATTTCTGTCTTTATATATATTTTTTATTTTTCTTTAAGCTTATGTGCTTCAAATTGTTATTTTGCTGCTGGTACACCTGAATTTCCCATCTCAGGGAAAATACGGGTTATTTCTATTTTATTCTAAATGTATCTGTTGGTTTGAAATGTGAGAAGATTTCATAATAAATTGGATTCTTCTGGATGTAACTCTATGTGGACTCGACCTGTTTGGTTTTTGTTTATAAATTCGCTCTGGTCTATGAATACACTCAGCTGAACTGAAATGATCTGGGAGCAGTCATAATCAAACATTACTCCATACGCTCATGTGTAACATTAGGACATAGGGTAGGTTTCTGCTCTGATGTTACACCAGATTCTCTGATTGTTTGGTTTTATGACTCCAGAAGACTGAAATACAGTTGATTAGATAGAAAAGTTTAAAACTAATTAGAATGTATGTATGATTGAATTGAAATTACTTGGAAAGTGCCTCGAGATAGCATGTGTTGTGAATTGGCGCTACATAAACTGAATTAAATTGATTACATATGTTCATAGTTGTGACCATAATAAAGAAACAAATCCGAATATATACATCAAACTATTTCAGGTGTAACTGACAACTATTATAATAAGATGCACTGAAATACAGATAATCTGTGACCCTATTAGTATGGTCCCGGTGGCGGCCTCCGTCTGTTAGTGGATCACTAGCTTTTCCTGACTGACTGACCATCCAACCGACAGCAGCCGGTGAGGCTGGGGTGCATCTTTCCCTGCACAAGAACCATCAGCACCAGCGCCCCCCAGGGGTGGGTTCTCTCCTCACTCCTCTTCTCTCTGCACCTGAAGGAACCTGTCTGCTAAACTCCTGAAGTACACAGATGACACCACTGTTATTGGTCTAATCCAGGAAAATGATATGTCTGCATACAGACACTGCTTGGAAGGAGTCCATCACATATTATGTTGTTCCTTATGTTCCTAACAGAGCCCTTCACTCTCAGACTGCAGGTTTACTTGTAGTTCCTAGGATTTCTAAAAGTAGAATGGGAGGCAGATCTTTTAGTTATCAGGCTCCTCTCCTGTGGAACCAGCTCCCTAGTGTTGTGACACAGATAGGTAGGTTTTGGCTATGAATAATTATTGGTTAGGGCAATTATTCATAAGATCAATAATTTTATTTTAAAATTATGAAGTTTGGGACACCATCCTCAGATCCAGGAAACTAATAATAATGATAGTGCATTCTCAGTTAATGTTTATGATTACCTGCCTGATAAGGCTGAGATAATTCAACAACAGATGAAGGAATAAGTTATTGGCGTACTTTGAACAGCAAGTTACTACATATATATGTGTAATAATAAACAACGACTAAGAATTTATTACAAAAAGAATTCAACTTCCAGTCAAAATACTATAATCAACAAACTCACTAAGCTAGTAACACACAACTAAACTACAAAGTAAAATAAGAATGAATAATAAAACTAACTACCAAAAGTAAAATTATAAAATGGACAAATATGCAAAGAAGTAGAAACAATAACCTATAAATTGATAATGATGTCACAGTTCAATATGAATGTTTATGTTTAAAGACCAAGGCTTATATGAAGAGTTTTGGGAGTAAAGCTAAGTTAGTCTTAATCTAATTGTGATAGTTTAAGACTAATTAGTACCTTTTAATTTGTTTTCAAACAACCAATTCACAATGGAAAGCAGAAGTGAAGAATACATTCTTTGGAGGAAATAGTGTTTCATGAAACCATTTGCTGGATTAGAAATCAATTACCTTTGGAGAACTGATTCTATCTTATGGATCGGTCACAGCAGTGATTGATCTAATTTAGTATTTTGACATACTAAAAAGGCGGTTTGAAAACGACTAATGCTATTAGTTTTCGTGTTTAAGCTATCTGTTTTAAAGCTGATCTGTATTTTGAATACCGTAGGTATTGTGGCCCGTCTAAGGCTCACCTGTGCAATATTCATGCCGTCTAATCAGCACCTTGATATGCCACACCTGTAAGGTGGGATGGATTATCTTGGCAAAGGAGAAGTGATCACTGACACAGACTTAGACAGATTTGTGAACAATGTTTGAGAGTAATGGCTCTTTTGTGTATACAGAAAATGTTTCAGATCTTTGAGTTCAGCTCACAAAATATGGGAGCAAAAACAAAAGTGATGCATTTATATTTTTGTTCTGTGGGGCAAAAAAGTATTTGGCAACCACCGATTGTGCACGTTATCTCGCTTAAAAAGATGAGAGATGTCTGTAACTTTCATCATAGGTACACTTCAACTGTGAGAGACAAAATGCTCCACAATAAGATGAGATAAAATAATAAAACAACAGGAGATTGCTCTCTCCGCAGCATAATACATTAGATAGTAACACAAATATCAGCTTGTGAGTCCAACAAATGTTAAAAGCAAGTTATTGCTTATTAAGCAGGGTCACAGCAATAGGAATAAAACTAGATTTATACCTCCTAGTCCGGCACTTCGGCACCACAAATCAAACCTGGGGGCAGAGGCACAAAGTGGCAGTGGTAAGACATCCGCTACAATGGAGGAAGCAATCCTCATCACCTGTCTGCTGTACAAATAGGCCACACTTTTCTGTGGCTTACCAAGCAGACGACCTGACGACTTTACAGTCAGGTTAAGTGATTCTTTCTGTTTCAGGCTCACTTGACCAAACCATGACGCCAAAGAAAAAGACAAAATGCTTTTAATAAAGGAGCCGCAAAAACATGGTCATTATGGTCCTATCAACATGAAAAGAAGCCAGTTTCCTAAGGCAGTGCAGTCGCTGTGGGCGCTTCTTACTCACTCCATCGCTGTTCTCTTCAAAGTTCAACTCCTTATTAATAATCCTCCCAAGATATTTGTTCCATTTCACCTGCTCAGTGATTTGACCTTTGATTAAAGACAGATCCTGCTGATGAGGTTTTCTTCTAAAATCAATCAACATGTCTTTCGTTTTAGCTAAATTTAATTTAACATACGATTCCTCACACTAAAGGACAAAATCGTCTAGAACCGGTCCATGGCTGTTTTCCCCCTCAACTAAAATACTTACAATAACAAAATCATCAGCATATTAAATAACTTTCCTCCTTTCATGCTTGCTTTTACACATATTTGTATACAAAATATACAACAAAGGGGACAAAACACACCCCTGGAGTGATCTAGTCGACACCCATCTCTGATTGGACTGTTTGCCATGGCAACAAAAACTGTGTCTGCTTTAAAAGCTTGCTGCTGGTCCTCCTTTCGAATGTTTTCATTAACACTGAAGTTAGAGGAACAGGGCGAAAATCATTTAAGGTTTTTGGGAGACTCAATTTAGGAATGGGGACAACTACTGCATAGTGCCACGTTTTGGGGACCTTTTGTAATCATAAGGATCTGTTAGAAATATGATGCAATACAGGTGCACCGGACTTACGGTCACATATGTTACCTGGTCCCTGGCTTTTATTCACTTTGTCATAAGAGCCTTCATTACCTCCTACAGCTCAGTTTTAAAGTGCTCAGTGTCTGCAGTTCCTTTTCCCTGCTGAAATCCATACAATCAAACCGGCAATAAAAACTATTTAAAGTATTAGCCAGGTCCATATCAGAATTAAAATAATCTAAAAATATACTGGTATTGTGTACCTCTATTCCATGACCAGTGATATTTTCCCTACTTGCCAATGCTTAGCCGGGTTTGTTTGCTGCCATCTTATTTTCCAGCTTTCTTCTGTAATCCTGCTTAGCCATTGTTATTTCCCTTTTCAAATCTTTGGTAGCGCCCTGCAGTCCAACCACTGACCCCTGTCTAGAAGCCTCATTTTTGCTCTTTTTACATGACTTTACTGATTTTGTAACCCAGGGTTTATTGTTTGGGTATATCCTAACACGCTTACAGGGTAAAATAATATCCTGACAGAAAACCATGTATGAGCAGATTACATCCACCAACATACCAAAGTCCTCCTCACATGATTGAATAAAAACATCCCAGTCTGTACAGTTAAAACATTCCTGCAGACAGAGCAAAGACTCATCAAACCAGGTTTTTGCATCCCTGGTCTTCACTTTCTCTTTAACATAGACTTATAAGTTGGCACCAGATGTACACAATTATGATCTGAAGAGCTCATAGGGGGAGAAGGGAAAACTTTATAGGCATTCTCTATAGATCCATAGCAGAGATCCAGCATCCCATTCTGCCTGGTAGGGCAGGACACGTACTGGCGGAACTTTTTGAGTGTCTTAATGTCACATGGTTAAAATCCCCAAGGATAAAAGTTGGCACATCGGTACAGATTGACTGGAGCGTCTGTACCACATCAAATATGGTGCTAGAGGCTGCCTGAGCATTAGCTCTGGGATAAATGTACACCACCATGACAAAAAGTTGTGGGAACTTCCGTGGAAGGTAGAAGGGGCGCAGCGACATTGAAAGTAATTCCACTTCTGGCGTATATACTTTCCTTTATTGTGATCGGTTTGCAGTATCGCTGGTTCACATATAGACATACTGCTCCTCCTTGGGGTTTCCCCGTTGTTTCAGCTTGCCGATCAAAGCGGATCAGAACTCCAAAGCCATCAATAGACAGGTCTAAATCCCAATCATTGTTAGCAAGCCAAGTCTCAGAGAAAGCCTGTTACGTCGGTATGTGTTCCCCCATCGAGATGTGTTTCAGGTCCACCCACATGCGAGGCAACTGCTGCTCGTGAATGTTAAACAGAGGGATCACATTAGGGTTAGGCCCTGGTTCACACATATTAGGATTAGGAAAATAGTCAAGTTATGGTTAGGTAATCCTATTTCAATGTTAGAATCAGAAAATGATTTAGGGTTAGGCAATTGTTCTCAAATGTTAGGATTAGTAAATCAACCGATCAGCCAATCGGAAATGAGAAAGGCACAATCTTGCCCCACAACGCGTAAAATTGTAGTACTGTGGGCAGTGTTGCCAACTTAGCGACTTTGTCGCTATTTCTAACGACTTTTTTTCCAAAAGCGCCTAGCGACAAACCTAGCGACATTTCTGACCACCCTTAGCTACTTTCTGTTGAACTTTGTCGCCGATATTCCCTCCTTGATCTGGATGGATCCCGACCGTCATCACCGTACTTCCTTCCAGAAGCTCAGAAAGGGAATGAATGTGCGCATGTGCATGAATAATGAGCAGGCTACGTCTATGGACCAATCATAAACATGTTTAACTCACCCGCTCACAAACAAAGTTGTTTTCCAGATAAAATAAATTCAAAAGTAAAAAAGAAATCTGCAGGTATATAAGACGGAGCTTTCTTTTTATAAGCCCCACACGAACGTTGTTCTACACCTTCACGTGTCAAACTTCTCGTTTCATTCGTAATCATTTCAACAAAAGTAAACAGACATTTTTGGCATTTTATTACAAAGTGGTAAAATATAAACAATACAAAAATGGCACAACCTAAATCCTACTTCCAAAAATACAGAAAAGAATGGGAGTCACTACCAGAATTCAAAGGATGGTTAAAACCCTTTGTAGGTAGCGACATCAGGGCCAGCTGTGTGTACTGTAAGACAGATTTTTATGCAAAGCTTTCAGACATTAAAAAGCATGCAGCTACCCAGAAGCACATTGAGAAGGCTAAGCCATACAATCAGACCACTCAACCCAAACTGTCTTTTGCACACAAAAAAAACAAAAAAAAACACTGACACACTGAAGCAGGCAGAGGCAACAATTGCTTTGGCTATCAGTGATCACTGCTCTATTTTGTCATGTGACCACAACGGTTTAGCATGCAAGGCAGCTTTCCCTGATTCAAGTATAGCCCAGAATTTTCGGATGCACCGAGATGATAAATGGTGTTTTGGCTCCTTATTTTATCCAAAGGCTGGTGGCTGATATTGGTAACAACAAATACAGCCTTTTACTTGATGAAAGTACGGATGTCAGTGTCTCCAAATATCTGGGCATTGTGGTTCGCTACTTTAGTGATGGAAAGGGACTTGTGGTGGACACTTTCCTTGGCCTTCTTGAGTTGGAGGGAGGGGATGTGAAGAGCATTGCAAAGGCAGTTCTCACGTTTCTTGACCAGTTTGGCCTCAAGAAGGAGAACCTGCTGGGCATTGGCACAGACAATGCATCAGTCATGACCAGGACATACAATGGTGTTTACAAAATTCTTAAAGAAGAAATAAAACACCTTGTTCTTATCCATTGTGTATGTTACTCCTTACAACTAGCTGTCAGCTCTGCCTCAAAAAACACTCTGCCTCGCAGTGTTGAGTTCCTGGTCAGGGAAACCTACAATAGGTTCTCCATCTATCCTAAAAGAAAAGAAGCATACAGGACAGTATATGAAACCATAAACTGTGTGGAGAGGCCATTAGCAATAACAAGAGTCTGTGCCACACGCTGGCTTTCAATAGAACCTGCGGTATCAAGACTACTAAGTCAGTGGGAGGAGCTAAAATTGCATTTCAGTCTGACCATGACAAGAGAATATTGTTACATGGCAGATGTTTTGCCGACCCACAGAACCCCCTGTACCTTCCTTCCCTGAAATCTATCCTTGGTGAGGTGCAGAGCGCAGTCAAGGCCTTTGAGGGTGAACAAACAGACCCGCTGAAGCTTCTGGATTGTCTGATAACTCTGATAAGATCTGTCTGCAGCAGGGTCGTTCATCCTATGGCCAGAATCGACATGCTGAAAGACCCAATAGATAACCACATCTCACCTAAGCCATATCTTGGGTATGCATTTGAGTCCAAAGCAGTCCAGCTTACCATCTCCACTGAGGATGAGGACAGTGTACGAAAGAGATGCGTTAGTTACACTATCGCCCTAGCCAATGAGCTTCGAGCAAGACTCCCGGACAGCATGGAAATTCTCCAGCACATGTCCTTGTTCAGTGTCGGTGAGGCCCTAAAACAAAATAAGAGTCCAGATGACATGGCTAACCTAATGGTCTTACTAGGATATGATCCAGAAACAACTGACCGCATTATCAGTCAGTGGAGATCTGTTCCCTTTCAGAGATGGGAGGAAACAGCCAACACCATTGGGTTCTGGGCCGAGGTCAAACAGCATAGGATGCAGCAGGCCTTAACCCATTTGAAGAGTTGGCGTCCGCAGCAGTTGCAGTTCTTTCTCTCACTCACTCAAATGCTGCAGTAGAAAGACTCTTCAGCCAAATGGGTGTAGTGAAAACCAAACTAAGAAGTCGCATGTCTCTGCAAACACTCCGCTCCGTTTAACACATTAGGTATGGCTTAAGACTAGCTGGAGAAGCATGCTATGAGCACAAGCTGCCAGACAAGGTGCTCCATCTCTTTGCCACATCTCCTGCCTATTCTTTTAAGTCAGGCACTCAGTCATCCAGCACTGCTCCTCAGAGGGAAAACACTGAAAGTGCTGGTATGGAGGATGTGGAGTTCTGCCTCAGGGCGCTCAATGATCTAGATAGATGTGAATGCCCTTTAAATCAAAATGTAAAATAGTTGATTACAGTTACAAAAACAGAAAATCTAGATTACAAATCAGATCAAAAAGCTCGTTTTAGTTTTGTTCTATGTGTAAATATGTCAATAGTTCGTGTGAATGCGAGATGAGGGGGGTGGGATCAAGTCAAAGAATGGCGGGAGCAGATTACACCTTAAAAGGTTTGAGTTATTCAGTTGTGTTACAGGCTAGGTTTATTAATTATGGTCTGAACTAACAACATTAATAATAATCAGTAAAATAATCACTATGCACCACAACCGTATCATAACATTAAAGTTACAATCAAATAGCTGTCTTTAGTTATCAAAATGTCCCAAAAAGTCAAATCTCTATATAAAGCTTCTAATTAGCGCGAATCAGCATGCCAAATTAAACAGGGCTCTATAAACGTAAAACAGCACATTCACAATTAAACAAATATGCTTGGCAATACTTAAACTATTTAATAAAGTCATTAAAACTCACCTTCTGACATTTACACACAACTATAAGTGGACAAAAAACAGATAAACCGCTCCTGCAGCAAGTCGGAAAAAAGGCAGAAGCTTGTTTGTTGCTACCGCACACCTGTAGTGCATTTGAGGGACGTTTGAAATCAATGGCGAGTTCAACAACGTAGGAGATTTGAAGCTTATAACAAAAAGCACTGAAAATAATACTATAAGCCATAGACTTCTGTTTAATGGCGGTTGGCAAGAAACATTTGGTGCATACTAAATACTAAATATGCCCTACTTATTTTTAGTACTACAAAAACTATATTCTCTCTATTAATCACATAACGTCACATCAACGTGACGGCTCATCAATATGCAAATTAGCGTGTGACGTCATTTGGTGACATCTAGCGACTTTCTGGGTCAACTTCAGCTACTTTCTGTCAAAGACAGTTGGCAACAATGACTGTGGGTGGAGCCAAAACACATCTCGATGGGGGAACACATACCAACGTAACAAGCCATTCCACAGCACTTTTCGAAAGCCTTCTGGTATCGGACACACGCTTGTAATTCATCCATTTTATTCCTCAGTGACTGGACTTTCCCATAATGATTGAAGCTAAAGGAGTGCGACTTAGCTGGTATTTCTTCTTGCCCACTTATACTCCACCTCGTTCACCACGCCTCCTCCTCTTCACACTATACCCAGGCTTCATCTTCTTTCTGTCCTTCTTTTAGCTGGTGTTGAGAAGGTGTTTTCACTCTAATTTAAAGCCTATCTTAAAGGAACAGACACATTTAATTTATGACCCTGGGCTCTCTGAGCTCTCATTTCACCCTCCCGCGTGCTCGTTCATTTCTGTAAAAAGGAGCAATAAGAACAACAAACAACAATTCTATATTTTAATAGTGAGACGTCGTTCACTGGACTAATTTCTAGTAACTGAGCACAGCTTTATCTCAGCATAAGGTTTTTATTAAGAAACTAGTTAAAAAGAAACTCCTCCCACATAGATCTTCCTTCACAGAATGGTCACAGCTTCTTCACACAAGGCACACAGGATGTACCACATTCCTCTTGATTGTTCACTGTTTCTAAGTGTTGCCACATACACTACAAAATTAAACCCTCATACAACATTAACATAATTTCTATCTCTTCATCTCCCTCTTTTGATCTCTTATTTTAAGAGATCACTATATATAAGGAAAAATGTAAGCCAAAGTATCATATCAATTTTGAGTCCATCTTCTCTGGAACTTTTCGGATCAGCAGTCAAGTCATCTTGTTCTGGCCGGGAATTGTGGTCGTCCGGCTCGCTCTTCTATGACCTAAGGTGAGAGGTTGCCAGCACATCACCTATATGCAGCTAAAGTGTATCTTTTCAGTAGCCTTGAGTTTGAAAACTCTAAGGACTGCACGCAGACCAGAGGATCGTTCTGCCCCATTTGGCAGGGGTCTCAGCTTCTTTTCCTTCAAACCCTGCTGCCCCAGCTGGGCAGCTCTGTGCTCCAAGCCGCCCTGCCACCTGATGGTGCAGGTGTGCTGAAGTTGGAAGCCTCTCAGCAGAGGGTTCAAGTAGGTTGTGTGGTCTGCTCATTGCTGTTCTTCTCCCGCTCTGGCTTTCTGCTCCTGGATGTCCTCTCAGGTTCGTCCTGACTCCTCAGTGGGAGTGCATTGGCTCCAGCCTATTTCTTTAGTATGATTACCTGAGAGATCGTGGTCTGGTTGGCTGCTGGTCTCTCACCTGGTCAACAAAGCCTAAAAGAAGAGCTTGCAACTAATTTGCTTTTTCCTGTTTGCTTTATCAATAATTGTATCTGTTTTGAGATTCATTTCTTATGCATTTGTCCTTTTTTTTTTAGCAAATCCCTCACTCACCTCATAGTCTTAAGTAGTGCTGCACTGATCGGCCGCACTAACAAAATCAAATTATTATCCTGACTGCTTACAGACTAGGTCTATCTGTAGAAAAAGCTAATACTTATGTAAATCACAAAAATCATCATTGACGCAAAGTGCACTCTAAAAATCCTGTATCAAAAGTGAGCAACACTGGAACAACCTAGACCATAAAGAATTTTTCTTCAAAATATATAGTAGAGGTTATAATGTAAATAAAAACTTCCAAGCAAAGACTAAATCCATAAACATGCCACAAGGTAAGATGAATGGGTTGTGTGCTAAAACAACCAACCACACCAAAGTGCCAAAACAGGATGGAAAACAGGAAACATTAGGTCTTTTTGGATTGTGGAAATGGCATCATGAGCATGACAGACCGCTCAAAAGAAAATATGCTGCTTTAAAGCTCAACCCGCAGAAAACGATCAGTTTAATTTTATTCATTTACACTGCTAACAGCCTAAGTTCATTAAACCTATAGTCTTATAAGATTTTACCACATCACCGACTATTGTTATTCATTTTTCTGAGCTGATGAAGCCCAATACTTATGAAAGAAAACTATAACTTCAACCTTTTTTAACCAAAATAACTGTTGAACCCTAAACAAATGCTGTTTTTTATTTATTTTTTCATTTATCTGAAATGCTTTTAATGAGACCAATTGAAAGGCTTTGTTTTGTAAAAAATAATTGAAATTTAAGTTCCCCTAGTGCCCAAGAATCTCCTCCCTTTTTCTGAAACAGAACTGTTTCAGAAACATCCAATTATATGTCTCCTGTTAATCAGGTGTGACTAGATCTGCAGCTTTTTACGGAAAGATGTTATAGTTCAATAAACACCTGTATTGTAGATTAATCTCCATGTATATTTATAGTTAAGCTTAATTCCTAGATCTCAGCTGCTATACCTTTTAGAACTGCCAGGGAAGAATTAACAAAGCCACTGAATCTATAATTTAATGTGTCCAATCATAACAGGACCTTACCCACCTCGGTCCATGGGAAAAAAGATAATAGAACCTTATTTCAATCACTCCATAATTTGTTTTCAGGGGGCATATCGGAGCCCAGATGGGACCATGAGGGGCTGAAATATCACGCCTCCTCCTTCTGCTGTGTCGGATCACCTCTGCAAATACAAGAAAGAATGCTCTTTAAGTCTCAACAGAAGCACATCCTCCGTTCACATTTTGAGGGTAATCGTGTCAGAGCCAAAATCCGCAGAAAATCAGCAGGTCGTCCATAGAAAAGTTCCCATCACATTCACGATATGGAGCACATACTATATACTTTTCCCATGTACCTAGATTGGTATAAAAATATGTTCAGATTTTTATCATTTTAAAAACAAATAAATCTTTGGTCAGTTCTTAAGTATACTGGTCCAGCTTTAACTATTTAGATTAATCCCATGTCCTCCCAGTCTCCAATTTACCCTTACTTTTGTCATGGAAGTATATACATTTTCACCCATATAACTTCCTGTTCGTTCATTTACTTCATGCTCAGAATTTGTCCAATCCTGGAGAGGAGTGTAACATCTAGAAACAGATCATTAAGATTTGTGAAAGCTTCTACATATCTGGGTAAATGTCCTACAGAATATGGCATCTGAGAACAAACAAAACAGTTAATGTTTTATTTATTTGCTAGATATATTGCATATTGTCACCATACACTAGTTTCAAATGGGTTTCTGTGTGTCCTTCTCTGAGTGAACCAAGAAAATAAATCAGTATTCTCATGTGCTATATGTCATTTTTCTGTGAGTCCTAACGTTCCTATTGAAATAACACCACCAAAAAGCTGTAAAAATAAAAGTACTAAATAGCAGAAAAAACAGAAAAACCTTCATCGTCACTATCTCTCCCTTCAAACAGTCTCTATAGAAAAGTGTCTCTCCTGGTTCTCTTCACTGAGGTTGAGACAAGTAGAACCTAATGTATCCACCTCCCTTTGGAATCAGTCTTTTAACCCCACTTTTCTTAGACTGCTTTCCCTATATCTAGTAATGGTCTCTGCTTTTTATAATGGATTAAGTGTATCCAACTCAGTCTCTACAGCCATTGGTGTGGTCAAAAATACCTGGAATGGCCCCTTCCACCTGGGTGATGACCAATTTTCTGTTTACAGCTTTTAATCAGGATCCAGTCACCTACTTTCAGCTCACTTCTTCCTGTAGGAATATAGGATCATCTGGCATATGATTAGTTTGCATTTATAACTCATGTAATTATCAGTATTTTGATCATGAAAACTCCCAGATCTTAATCAAATTGTTTGTTTGTTTTTTTTTTTTTTTGAAGAGAGTAAACCAATCTAAGGAATTCTATATCTACGCCCATAGATTATTTAAAATATAATTAGGCCAATATTCAAATTTTGTCCCGTTTCTTCCATCGTTTTTTTTTTTCAATTTGCAACATTTTTATCATAAAGTCATAAATCAGTTTGTAATTGTTCCTCTTATTTTAATATACCAAACTGTAGGAAGGATAAGGTCTCATCAAATTCGTTCAATTACTTGGTGTTATATTCATATATAACTTTATCATAACCAAACAGTATCTCCAATTCTGTTTAGTCTTATCCATGGCCTTTCTTAATCTGCTTTTAGAATCCAATTGTCTCTTAAAAATGATCTATAATCTTTGTCCTATTTTATCAATAATTTCATTCACAAAATGTGTTCCGTTACCACTATAGATCATTTGTGGATATCAAATCTAGGCATTATTTCTCTAAACAACATTTCTGCAACAGTTAGTGTATCTACATGTTTCACCGTTAACATTACAAATCCATTAGGAGAAATTATCTTTTCTTACTAAATAGAGCTTCTTCAATACAGCCTTCATTTGCTCAAAGCTGTTTCTTAATTTTATATGAGAAGCTTTTCTTTTTTTCCATGTCTGACACACTTCTTGTCCATGAACCAATCACTTTGACAATTGAATTGTCCGTAAGAAATGTTTTAATTAGTTCGCCACTAGAGGTCGCCATACCCCTGTGCCCCATTGTTGGCCAAATGCCAAAAACATGCAAAGTTCAATTTGAATCTTCTGTTAGCAATAATATGATATTTTATCTTCATCTGATTACAAACTTCAGTTAAAACTTTAATTTTTCTTTTTCCAAGTAGAACAATTCTTTGGTAGCTGTCCCGTTTCAAGAGTTTTATGAAAATCTAAAATTTGGATTATTAATTTATCCCCTACAGAAAACATGCCCAACTTCAAGTGAAATAGGAAATCTCTTCCTTACAAATTAGAAAATAATTCTCGAGATAATATGATTAACACAGCAGATTTTTCCTGTAGCAAAATCTATTATTTTTATTTCATTTTTCTAACAACTCAATCTCATTTTTAGTGGAAAACAAAATTCCTTTTTTTTTCTCTCCATCTGGCTTCACTAACTTCCTACCATTTTGTCAATGAGATAATCTGCAACTGATATTTCCATAATAAAACATCACATCTCTATTCCTTGCTCTCTGCTTATCTGCTCCTTTATAAAGATTCTACAAATTAGCTTATTGTTATGATTATATGTGGAAGAGTCTGTTGCTAGATGTCCAAAAACATGGTACCATTCTCAACTCATCCCAATCCCAGGTGTAGGTCCAGACATCTTTCCTGCTTAATCAGACCCTTAATTTTGTCCCATTAGCAACAACTCCATTGAGTGTAAATACTGAAGTGCGCTTATACTCAGTGTGCTACGGTAACTAAAGTTGAATTTTGGAGTGCGTTACTACATTCCTTACTACGGTAATCCCGTAATGAACATTTCTTCTCTTTTTTTCAGTCTCTAACCCGCGCATTACAAGATTGTTTCCTTTCAACATGTATCTTATCTGTCATTAAAATGTTAGAAGCAAACATCTGAAGCTGCCGCTTGTTACAAAGAATAAATTCACGTAGCCACCCAGCTGTCGCTTCCCCACAGGACCTGTAGACATCCGCCTGAATTTCAAAATAAAATCACTCTGCTCATAATCCGTCATTTTTAAACCATTTCTTTTCTACTATATGAGAGATCTCACAGACATCCCATGAATATCATTAAAAATATTAGCTAAGTTTTTAATTATTATTATTATTATAGAGTAAAAGTTGCCGCTGCACTTAAGAAATCCCAACCTTTTGTATTGAGCTGCACGCAGCTAAAACATCCTCCTCCTTATCAGCTAGCGGGGGGAGGTGTGTTCCTCCTCTTCTGCCTTCCGGCAGTTGGATAACCTTTAACAATTTTGAAACGCATGATCAATCTGGTTTCAAACAAGTCTTTCTCAGGAAGTCCATTTTACCGATTTCTGTCACAACCCATCACAGTTGGTTTGTTTATTAAGAGAAAAGCTAACGACCCATTGTTGAGGGACAGAGGTGGGGGGGTCGCTTGTTTATTATCAGAACAGCCCTTCCTTGAGGGTAAGGTGGGAAGGTGGTCGGTTGTTTAAGATAATTCATTTAGATCACAGTAAAGTTGACCTTACTCTTCATAGGATTTTTAAAAATATGGAAGTGAGTTTTCTCTTTTATTTTATTTTTCTTTCTGCGGAACTTTAGGAGAAAACAAAGTTTAAAACGTTTTTTATCCTCCCAGGTGCTAAAAAACACATCAGCTTCACGCATTAACCCCTCCTTTTTCCCTTCTTCGCTCCTTCCAGAGGAATTCCTTTGTTTGAGACGCCAAATGTCTTTTCTTCAATTTTGATCTTTTTAGTTTTATTTTAGATCGCAACTACCAAGAAGTGCGCAAAATTACTAAGTCAATCCTCGTTTCAAATTCATAATCTTTATTTTAAAGAAATGTATTGTCTTTTCTCTTACATAAATTTTGCATCTCCTTTAAATCTTTTTTGCAATTTTTTCCCCATATTTCGATAAGTTACATTTTGCTGTTTTTATTTTTCATTTTTAAATATTTATCATTCCCATGTTAATGAAGTAAATTCAGCTTTTATTTCTTATCGCAGTGTTATTTACTCAATCTTCTAACCATGAGACTGCTTTCAGCCTACAGCTGTTTCACCATAGAAATCTCCATTCACACACACACACACACACACACAGTCACACAACCGGTTTATCACACATTTTTCGTTCTGATTTACTAATTTGTTCTGATTTACTAATTAGTCCCAGACCAATTGATAGCTACAGTTCTTTTGAACATCTAACCCTTAATTTTCCTCATCCAAGTTGCAAAACATTAAGACCATTTTTGTTTGTGGTTTTGTATCGTCCACCAGGCCCTTGCTCTCAATTCTTGGATCAGATCTCAAATTTTTTATCTGATTTAGTATTAAATACTGATAGGGTTATTATAGTGGGGGACTTTAATATTCATGTGGATACTGAAAGTGATAGCCTAAATGCAGCCTTTAATGCTATTTTAGACTCAATTGGCTTTACTCAAAAAGTACAGGGATCGACCCACTCGGGTAAACACACTTTGGACCTTGTACTGACATACGGTATTGAGTGTGAGGAAATAACAGTCCACCCATATAACCCGGTCCTGTCTGACCACTTCTTAATAACTTTTGAATTTACTTTAACTGACCATTTTAAATCTGAAAGAAAATTTCATTATAGTAGAGCTTTATCAGACAATGCTGTAACAATTTCTAAAGAATCTGTTCCATTCTTACTTTCCTCAGTGTCTCAGAGTAACACAGTGGATGGCAGCAATTCTATCTCTAACCCTTCAGAAATTGATGATCTGGTTCACAGCGTTACGTCCTCATTGCGTTTGGCATTAGATAGTGTAGCCCCCTTAAAAAAGAAAGTGGCTAGCCATAGGAGGCTGACTCCTTGGTTCAACGCAGAGTTGCGTACTTTAAAGCAGAATACTAGGAAGTTGGAGAGAAAATGGCGCTCTACACACCTAGAGGATTCCTATTTAACCTGGAATAACAGTCTATTGCTGTATAAAAAGACCCTTCGACAAGCTAGATCAGCATATTTTTCAACATTTATAGAGGCGAATAAAAACAATCCTAGGTTTCTTTTTAGTACAGTTGCCAAACTTACACAGAGTCATAGCTCTGTTGAGCCAACTATTCCCCCAGCTCTTAGCAATGATGATTTTATGGGATTCTTCATAAATAAAATTAATTCTATAAAAAATAAAATCATTGGCATCCTCCCAAACATGATTACTTCTTCCTCAGTAAATGAGGCAGTATCGGAAAGAACTGTAGAACCTCAGTTGTGCTTAGGCTGTTTTGATTCAGTCGAGCTTTCGGAATTATCAAAAATATTAGCCTCATCTAAACCTTCAACTTGTATGTTGGACCCAATTCCAACCAAATTATTTAAAGAAGTGTTCCATTTGGTTCCTGGCCCCATTTTGGATATGATGAATCTATCCTTAGTAAACGGATACGTACCACAAGAATTTAAAATAGCTGTAATTAAACCTTTACTCAAAAAACCTTCCCTTGATCAAGATGACTTAGTGAATTACAGACCTATATCTAACCTTCCTTTCTTATCCAAAGTCCTTGAGAAAATTGTTGCTAATCAAGTCTGTGAGCATTTAAACAATAACGAGCTGTTTTAAGAGTTTCAGTCAGGTTTTAGAGCTCATCATTCAATTCAAAATTACTTTATTAATCCCAAAGGGAAATTAAATGTTGTTGTAACTCATTATGCAAGTTCCTTCAAAGATTTGTTGTAGATGCTGATGGCTGTGGGTAGGGATGATCTCTTGTAGTGCTCTGCAGATCTGAAGAAGCCTCCGACTGAAGACGCTCTGTAGTTGTATGACAGTCTGATGTAGAGGATGCTCTGGATCTATGGCGTCTTCTTTTCAACTCATCAGGGTTTTGTGGCTGTAGTTGAGGTATTATTTGAGCTTTTGCGATGTTAATCAGCTGCTGCCAGTTGTAAACCACCTTGTTGCCATGGTTATGCATCATAACAAATGTCCAAAAATAAAAAGTATCAGCAAAAATCCTTCCAGCTGCACAGCATTCAAAACCAGAGAGAACAGTTGTCCACAAAAACAATGTTTCTACCAGAAATGGAAGAATTAAAGTTTAAAAAAAGAAAAAAATATGAACCAAAGTAACAGAGCTACTCCAACATGCTGCCACCTTGACCGGCGCAATTCCGGAATAGCACTGAAACAGCACTGGTGAAGGTTACTAATGATATTCTCATGACCTCAGATAATGGACTGGTGTCTGTTCTGGTTTTGTTAGATCTCAGTGCTGCTTTTGACACAGTCGATCATAATATTCTCTTAGAAAGGCTTGAACATGTTGCAGGGATCAAAGGAACAGCACTAGGCTGGTTTAAATCATATTTGTCTGATAGATTCCAGTTTGTTCATCTAAATGATAAATCTTCTTCACTCTCAAGGATTACTTGTGGAGTTCCACAGGGTTCTGTGCTTGGACCAATTCTGTTCACTATATATATGCTCCCAATTGGTAGAATCATTAGACAGCATGGGATAAATTTCCACAGCTATGCCGATGATACACAACTATATTTATCCATAAATCCTGATGAACCCAGTCAGTTAGGTAGATTACAGGCATGTCTGGAAGACATAAAAACATGGATGACCCTAAACCTTTTGCTTTGAAATTCTGACAAGACAGAAGTTGCTGTCTTTGGACCAGAAGTTCTTAAACAGAATCTGATTAGTCAATCACTTCATCTGGATGGCATTAAATTGGCCCCTAGTAATAACGTAAAGAACCTCTGCGTTATTTTTGACCGTGACTTGACATTTAAATCCCATATTAAACAGGTGTCTAGGATTTCTTTCTTTCACCTCCGGAATATTGCTAAAATTAGAAACATCCTGTCCAGGAGTGATGCTGAGAAACTAGTCCATGCATTTGTTACCTCAAGGCTGGACTACTGTAATTCTTTACTATCAGGTAGTCCACAAAATGCCATTAAAAGCCTTCAGTTGATCCAAAATGCGGCAGCAAGAGTTCTGATGAATATTAAAAAGAGAGATCACATTTCTCCTGTTTTAGCTTCTCTTCATTGGCTCCCTGTTAAATCCAGAATAGAATTTAAGATCCTCCTTCTTCCATATAAAGTCCTTAATAATCAAGCTCCATCATACATCAGAGATCTAATTGTTCCTTATGTTCCTAACAGAGCCCTTCGCTCTCAGACTGCAGGTTTACTTGTAGTTCCTAGGATCTCTAAAAGTAGAATGGGAGGCAGATCTTTTAGTTATCAGGCTCCTCTCCTGTGGAACCAGCTCCCAGCTTTAGTCCGTGAGGCAGACACTCTGTTTACTTTTCAGGCCAGGCTTAAAACTTTCCTTTTTGATAAAGCTTATAGTTAGAGTGGCTAAGGTCATCCTGAGCTATCTCTGTAGTTATCCTGCTATAGGCTTAGACTGCTGGAGGACAGACTGACCACTTTTCTTCACTCTGCTACTTCCTTTTCTCCTACTACTCTCCAGTTGTATTACAATACATTCTGTTATTTCGACTGTTAACTTTGTTTTCTCTCAGTGTTTTTCTCTCCATAGAAGATATACCTGGTCTGGTATCCTGCTTGGCTGCAATGCCCTGTTGGACGGGGGGCATCGACTGGGATGATCCTCCCAGTAACTGAACATCCACTGTGTCCTGTTATCAACTTTTTACTTTCTGTAACATAGAAAGTTCTCTTATATCAGATCTTCTGTTCCTTCTGTGTTTCTGCTCTGTCTTCTCAAACCCCCAGACGGTCGTGGCAGATGGCCGCTCCTACTGAGCCTGGTTCTGTTGGAGGTTTCTTCCTGTTAAAGGGGAGTTTTTCCTCTCCACCGTCGCTACATGCTTGCTCAGTATGAGGGATTGCTGAAGGATTGCTGTGGTTGGAAAGTCTGCATCAACGGGGCCCAACCTCACGCCATTGACTGACCCAATCTGCTGGGATTCTCTAAATATGAAACTTTTTAACTGATTGGAATGTTTGTATAAATGTATTGAAATGACTTCTTGTTAAGTGCCTTGAGATGACATCTGTTGTGAATTGGCGCTATATAAATAAAACTGAATTGAATTGAAATAATATCATAATGTATTTATTATCATGCTTTTTCATTACTAGTATTATTATTTAGATATTATTTATCATTAGGCCTATTTCTAATTGAGATCACAGATCTCTGCGCGCTTTGGAGTCCCAACTCCTTTATCATGAATTTTCCTTGTGAGATCCCGGATCATCACGCAAAGATCCCCGATCTTTATTGCAAAAACACAAACTTGCATTACAAAGGTCCCGGACCTAGTTGTTTCTTCTCTCTTATTTTTTATTCTTTCACGCATCAAATTTTTACTCACTGGCTGTTGTCCCTGTGAAGGAAGACCCCATCCAACTGTTGCTCCGGGAGGAACTCCGCGATGTTCCGGCCTCCACGTTGAGCTGGAGGTCTCCAGGATCCAGCTGGTCCTAGAACCAAGCCGTGCACGGACTCTCAGCAGCCTGCGGCTCCTCCCGGAGATCCAGTCAGATTTGGGATCCTCCTCAAAGGAACAAGAAATGCCAGGGTTAAAATCGCTCTCTGATCTCTGAGTTTTCTTTTTTTGACATTCCGTGGTTTCTCAATCCACGAGCTGATCCCACTCAGCCTTCTTCGTGTTCAACACGCAAGCTTTCAGTAAGAAGCGTCCTAACTTACCTTAGGGCCGGCCACACCATGAATTTACCGACCCGGTGGGCGTCTACTTACCTCAGCAGAAACAGATAAACATTTACTGGAGAACTACAGACAGAACACACTTTTAGATTAATCTATTTTGCGCCTCTTGTGTCAGCGCTTACCAAATAACTTCAGGCCTGGGTCACTTCCGTCCTCCGATCTCCAGTATCTGTTAATCACAACAGTTTCCAAACTCACGTTTTCCTTTGCTTCTCCAGAAATCACGTCGGGGACACCAAATTGTTGAGAAGGTGTTTTCACTCTAATTTAAAGCCTATCTTAAAGGAACAGACACACATTTAATTTATGACCCTGGGCTCTCTCTGAGTTCTCATTTCACCTTCCCGTGTGCTCGTTCATTTCTGTAAAAAGGAGCAATAAGAACAACAAACAACAATTATATATTTTAACAGTGAGACGTCGTTCACTGGACTCAGTTCTAGCAACTGAGCACAGCTTTATCTCAGCATAAGGTTTTTATTTGAAACAAGAGTTAAAAAGGAAACTCCTCCCACATAGATCTTTGTTCACAGAATGGTCACAGCTTCTTCACACAAGGCACACAGGATGTACCACATACCTCTTGATTGTTCACTGTTTCTAAGTGTTGCCACATACACTACAAAATTAAACCCTCATACAACATTAATAGAATTTCTATCTCTCCACTGGTAATCTGGTAGCTGCAGCACTAAATCCGGTGCAGTTGTCAAGACGGCCAGCTTTAGTTGTAGCCTAGCCACATGGTGCAGAAAATAGTAGTATTTGGCAAATAACAAAAGTTCACTTAAATCTTTTGTAAAGTAACCAAGGTTGGTGTCACTTTGGCCATTGATCACATCACAGTTTTATAGAGACATGAGGCTTGGGTACATTTCAACCAAGACTGGCTTCTTTATTAGCACTTCTGACAGTCAGTACGTTTACATGCACGGCTAAATCAAGCTTTTTGGAGTAATCGGACTAAAGACTTCCCTCCTGCAGCGAGCCGAGTCCCAGTTTACATGTCCATCAGAAAATCGAATTATAAAATGAAGTACGTTCCACTCCCTGACGATAGATGGCGATATGCTCCCCTACGAGTTAGCCTAATAACAGTTAGCTTCCAGCTGCATTCAGGCAGTAAACTGAGGCTGGCGGGAGTGAAGCAGACGGAGTTAAAGCAGGATATTCACAGTAACAACGCATCGCCTCTTCGTAAGTCCAAACATGCACTGATTGGCCGCTTACGTTTGTCTTAGATGTCATATGCCTCTTATAACACTACTATTGTTAGTACTGGGTCGCATTTCCGGCTCTCCAAACTTCCCGAGGGGGGTGCGCGAGTGCGGGCGGGGCCGGGGGGGCTGGTTGCAGAGTAGTCCGATTTGAATCGCATTATTCAGCAAGAGAAGCCGAGCTTCTGAAACTCCAGTTCGGTTCGATTCCCGCCGGACTAAGGTGTATACATGCATTTTAAAAGTCTGATTTCAGTCGGACTAAGGTAATTATTCGAATTTCTCTTGCTGCATGTAAACGTACTGATTGACCATCATTACATTCCCAAGAGCATTTGAGGCTTTTATACCCTCCTGCTGGGACACCCCATTGAGGTGGGTCTAAAATACCAAACCTCTAACAAATCTATATACAACAACCTACAAAACAAAACATGAAGAATAAATATTTACATATATACATAACTATAAATAATTCAATAAATCTGACTGTATAGCATAATTCATATAAACATTTCATTACTCCAAACTACTTCCCCCCTCCTTGTTAACTTGGTTTGCTCCAAAAGCTCTTAAGCAGGCAATTGGGCCTACCTCCCTTTTTTTTACCTTTCCTCCCCTGCCAAGAAGACAACAAAAGGTGAATAATTCCATTACCTTGCTGCACATACACAGCATAAGAAGACATAAGTATAAATGTTTGTCACAATCTGCACATACTAACTGAAGTTTTACTTCACAGGCAGGATGCCCAGTCCCCCTCTGCAAACAAACAACAAACATTTAACCTTGTTTTCTACCTAAATAAAATGATCAATTAATTCATCTGTGTGCTTATAAAATCAAACTCTGCCAATTATCCAATATATTCCTGTAAGAACTCATTTGCAATAAGTAATGATGGAGCGAAAGGTCTCCATCGCAGTTGGCAATGACAGAGGTCAAAGGTCTCCTGTAGGTCTTTACCAGGTTTTCCCACACTAGCTTGTATTTTGGCCCATTCCTCCATGCAGATCTTCTCTAGAGCTGGGATGTTTTGCGGCTGCTGCTGGGCAACATGGACTTTCAACTCTCTCCACAGATTCTCAATTGGATTGAGGTCTGGAAACTGGCAAGGCCACTCCAGAACCTCGAAATGCTTTTTACGTAGCCACTCCTTTGTAGCCCAGGCGATGTGTTTGGGATCATTGTCATGCTGGAAGATCCAGCAAAGTTTCATCTTCAATGCTCTCACTGATGGAAGGAGGTTTTTGTCCAACATCTCACCATACATGGCCCCATTCATCCTTTCCTTAATACGGATCAGTCATCATGTCCCCTTTGCAGAAAAGCAGCCCCAAAGCATAATGTTTCCGCCCCCATGCTTCACAGTGGGTATGGTGTTCTTGGGATGGAACTCGTCATTCTTCCCCTCCGAACACGGCGAGTGGCATTTATACCAAACAGTTCTATTTTGGTCTCAACTAACCACATGACATTCTCCCAATCCTCCTTTGGATCATCCAGATGGTCTCTGGCAAACTTTAGACGGGACTGGACATGTGCTGGTTTAAGCAGGAACATAGGGGTCGTTTTAGCCGGGCACATGTCCCCAGCAATATTTATGATTGACAGTTTTATCCCCACCACTGTTATAAACCTGATGTGGAATTTCCACATAATATGTATCTGAAAAGACTATTTAAATTATTTAATTCCACTTTCTTATACAGTCATGTTTTTTTTCTGCGCAGATGCTGCAGCATTCTTAGTAGTGGATACGTCAAGGTTTTAAAAGACTCAGTCTGCTGCAAACAGGGCAGAGTCCTGCAATGTCACTGGTACCCGTTTCAAGATGGAAAATACATCAATTAAATTTCATGGGTCTGGTGGAAGTTTCTTTACTGCGGGTAAAAAATGTTAATGTGATATTTTTATTTGTTTATGACTCCGAAAGAGAATGGTGTTAAGAGAGCATGCCAGAAATTGTATTTTGGCGTGACACTCCAAGATCATCACTGGCCCCAATTAAGTCCTCTTTGAAAACTTCCTGGATACACCCCTGCTGGTTAAAGGAGAAGCACGTTGGTCCAAATCTCTGAAGATTTCAAGTTTTTTGCTGGATAATTTTAACTTATGTCGGTAATGTCCGACGTGTTTTCATAAACACTTCTGTTAATAATGCGGGACAGGGTCTCAATTTGCGCGACACATGAAAAGTAAAGAAAATGCAGTCTCACCCAAAACGGGAAATCTGGCCACCCTAACTGCAGGAGGGTCATGACAGTTATATAGTTACTTTATTGTGTAGGTGTGCAGGTCTCGGGCTGGGTTGTTGACATGAAAATAACCATGGATAATGGGTATGGACAAGTTGTCTACGTGTTTTTTTAATTGGAGCGGTGCAGGGGCACCCACCGGCAGAACTGTAAATCAGCCCATGGCAGCAGGCAGCTGCAGCTGGGGGAAATGGTTACACTACCAATGATAAGTTATTAGCTGTTTTTGAGAGGGTCTTTTTTCACTCTCATCAGTAAGGCATGGACAAAAAGGCTATTAGCAATGGTCTTGACTGGTCTCTTTCAAAAATCCAGAGCCTGCCTTGTCCAAAACCGAGGCAAGTATTAGTAAAAATGCCCAACCAACCAAGACTAGACCAAGAACCTAAAAAATGGTCTCGAGGCCAAAACCGATCTCAAGTAGACTACTACAACACTAGTAGACACCTGGGTTACTTATAAGGCCAGGCTTAAAACTTTCCTTTTTGATAAAGTTTATAGTTAGAGTGGCTAAGGTCATCCTGAGCTATCTCTGTAGTTATGCTGCTATAGGCTTAGACTGCTGGAGGACATAATGATGACCACTTCTTTTTGCTCTGCTACATTCTCCTTCTTCCCACTTTTGCAGTTATTTGCTAAATAAAATATTTCCAAAATAATATTTAATAATAATAATTAATAAACTAATATTTAATAATATATTTAGCAAGTAATAATTAGTTTGGAAGCTAAATATTTAGTTTGAAAGAAAAGAGACTAAATATTTAGTTAAGAAGCTAAATATTTAGCTTCCAAACTAAATATTTAGTTTCCTAAATTTGAAAACTAAAAATTTAGTTAGGAAGGTAAATATTTAGCTCTAGCTCAATCTTTAGCTTGCAAACTAAAAAACATTTAGTTTGCAAGCTAAAGATTGAGCTAGAGCTAAATATTTAGTTAGAAACTTTGATATTTACAAATAAATATATATCATGGACGCAAATACGTTTTAGAAAAATGAACCCCCAGTTTTTTCTTTTATGACGGGCTGAATAATACAAATTATTGGTATTAATTTTTGACTGTGTAACTTTACAAGCAGCACCCCATATGATACTGTACAACACTTGTGAATAAGAGGAATTTAAATAAGCTGAACTGAATATCTGTTGTTCACAGGACCTGGTGTAACACCTGTCTTCCAACACCTGTCCTATCTCCCAGCAACAACCACAGACGCTTTCTGCAGAAAGAGGGTTGTCAGTTTACAGGACCCCATGTTAAACCGCAACACTGGCCCTGGATTTGCCCTGAGGTCTCAAACAGTTTGGAGTGTTATCTTAACGTTAAACGCCTACAAGTTAACTGCAATCCACATGCCCAGAGTGCAGCTGAATGGAATGTGATTACTCATGATTTGAATGTTTGGAGATTTCCTGTGAATTCCATCTATCAGTGCTGCTGAAGTGGCGATAATGACAATAAATGCAAATTTTCTTCATGGCTTCTAAAGTGTGCTTTCGTCCCGTCAAACAGGTTTTCAACAAATTGTTAAAGAATAACCTAAGACTTGTGTGTTTCAGAGTTACAGCACAGACAGGAGCCAGGACGGGGACCAGGTCAGAGGTCCACCTGCACGAGCCATTGTCCACTAGCGATTGTCCCCACCCCACTGCGATGTGAGAGGGAGGGCCGCAGTGTCTCCCCACAATAAATACAGATGCTCGATAACGTGGTTAAAGCGCACTCTGCTACATGCCAACTTTCTAACGGCCGTAATTTAGATAAAGTAAGCAAACACACACATGAGCAGCCTTGAAGACTTGAAAGAAGCTTCTAAGCGGCCAATATTTGCAGCATATTGATCTGACCAGCCTCTCCTGGCGTCAGACTCCTGTCCAAAACCTACTGATAACTTTTCCCATCCGCCCCTGACAGCTGGCGCCATGCAGGTCTGCACTAGGTGCGTTCACTCATGAAAATCTGAATATTTGCCTGCTGAGAGTCCTCCCTACATACATCAATGTCCCAAATATTACCATTGTGTAAGTTCCTCTGTGACTACAGTAACTAAAGTTTCAGGGTTTTTATACAGAAAATCCTAAATTATGATAAAATACTCTACTTTTGAAAAGCGTTCTATGCAATTAAACTATTTTTAAAAGTAGGGATATTGGATCAGATATTGGCAAGCCTGTTTATTTCTCTTAAAATTGGGCCTCGTTTAAAAGTCAAATCCATGTGTGTTGAACTGCAGAGTTGAGTATGTTGGTTCCACCCATGAAAACGAGCCAAATCCTCTCTGCCAATGCCAGACAGCTTATTCTGCTACTGATTCTTGTCTGGAACTGTTTGTTTGTTCGGTTGGATGATTGAAGTTTTAACCAATCGTGTCATTTAATGAACAGTGATGTCTGTGAGAACCATTCATAGCCACATATGGATACCACAGGTAACAGAATCTGATGATATCTCTCTGCACTGCATCCAGTGATGACATGGAGATGCTGCCCCACCCCATCACACTCCCTCCTCCAAAAACTGATAGAGGATTTCATGGGTACAACCCACTTACTCCGCTATGCTCCTGAACCCACAAATTCCATTTCATTACTAATTTGGCATGATTGAAGAGGGATAAACAGGCCTCTAACAGTATAAAATGTAAGAAAAAAAAGAAAAAAAAACACATTTCATTAAGTTTATACATAAAACATCCACACCTGATCAACTCCAACTTAATCATTATAGTGGTGGACCACTGACAGAATAGGCCCCATCTACAGCCTGTGTCCATTAAGGGAGTTGACATTAAAATTATATTTGTAAATGTTACATTTATAAAATCCAAATGATAAAAAGAAAATTGTTTATATAACCGTTAGTGCAAAAGAAGAAGGAAAAACAAAAACCTACAATTGTTTAATTAGATAGTACATTTTTTAACTGATTGGAAAAATAAACTGAAGGAATAATTGGAATGTATGTATGGTTGAATTTAAATTAGTTTTCTTGTAAACTGCTTTGAGAAGACATGTGTTATGAATTGGCATTATATAAATAAACTGTCGGGGTTTGTGGATGAATGACCCAAATGCAGCTATGTATGGGAAATTGGTTTAATCAGCGGAACATACAAGGGAACGCATGATATAATACAGAGACCAGGGAACAGGAAGAATTGACGAGGAACCAGTGAGTGGTGAATGAATGAGAACTGCTTACATACTGAGGAGGGAGCGAGGAAGTGACAGAGAAACTTGTGGACCAGTTAGTGAAAGCAGATGCAGGTGGGAGTAAGAGTAGAGAGATTGAGAATGCAATACAGCTCGGCAGGGAGGCAAGGAGTAAACAGAGAGGGCGACCAAGAACAAAACACAATGATTAAACAGAGAACCATTCTAAAGAAGAACAAGGACAAACTCTAAAGATAAAAAATATCTAGGAAAATGAGAGTAAAGGAAACTAAGGAAAACTCAAAGAAGCTCTAGAGGATAAAACAGAAGGAAATGAACATACTCTAAAAGGATTCTTTATAAGAAGACCAACTAATAAGAGAAATGAAGTTAAGCAGAACTGATGGGACCAATCATAAAATAAGGAAAAAGCAAATAAAATATAAAACAGTGAAACAAATGTAAAGACTATCTAAGGACAGGAAGTAAAAATATGGAAGGGAGACAGAGCCAAAAAAGTAACACTAAGATCCTAAAGTATAAATTAACAAAAGCTAACACCAAGAAATAAGTCAAAATGACAAGCCAAATCAAATAAGGAAATGAAATAACTGAAACTCAAAACACAAACACCTAAGGAACCTAAAATAAACTGAATTGGTGTTGTTGGTGGTGTATAACTGTGATTTGTCAAAGAGATCTACAATTGACTTTTGGCTCATCAAATGAGTTAATGGACAAAGTAGTTCATGTTGACATAAAATCATCAATTCTCTCTGATCATAAGACTTCTCTTAATTTACATATGGTTATTCCCTCAATGAAACAATCCGAATTACTGGAAACTCAATATGCTTTTAAATGATGGAACAAAGCTCAAGCGGAAAATGTTTTTGGCAAGCAATCGGAGAACACAAAATTTCAAATTTGAAATGAGACATAAGGAAATAGCCAAAGAGAAAAATTTAATGGAAATAATTGCTACTCTTGAGAATGATGTGCTCACTCAGACTAATGTCAATGAATTCAATCAATAAGATTTTATTTTTAAAGAAATCTGTCTGTTAGGTCTGACCTGAACCACTGGAGCACGGGTCCTTGAAGGCCCACCTGTTGAGCCAAGCGGGTCAGGAGGATGGAATGATCCACTGTGTCAAAGGTTACAGTGAGGTCCAGCATTATCAGCAGGATAGGTTTTATAGCAACTAAAGACTTGAGAATGTTGTTCTGTACTTTTAATAATGCAGACTTTGTGCTATGGCGGCCTTTGAAACCAGATTAAAACTTTTCAAATATGTGGTTTTCATCCAAAAAGAACTGTAGTTGAATGAAAACAAGCTGTTCTGGTACTTTACAAAGAATAGAAAGATCGGTCAAGATTAGGTTTTTTGATTAGAGGCCTGAACACAACCTGCGTAAAAACAGTTAGGACAGACCCTAACCTTAGACAGGTATTGAAAAAGGAGAGGAGACAAGGCCCTACTGTGTGAAAAACTTGTTTAAACACCCTAGTTGGAACAATGTCCAGAGGACAGTTAGTAGGTTTCAGCTTCTGGACAACTACAGATAGATAAGAGAGCGATATTGGCTCAAACACATTAAAGACGGCAGTAGGGAAAGGAGGTAGATGCATGTCAGAGACAGTAACCTTCTTGTTGGAAATAGTTTGTCTAACTGTGGCCACTTTGTCAGTAAAGTAATATAGAAACTCATCACAGGTTGATTTGGAGACATTTTGAAACACAGTAGTAGAGGGATCGGTAACAGACTGAATTGTACTGAACAAAACTTGGGGGCGATTACAGCTAGTAGAAATAACATTTGAAAGGTCTTTACAATTCAATTCAGTTTATTTATACAGCAGATGTCAAAACAGATGTCATCACAAGGCACTTTACAAGAAAGGTCATTTCAATACAATCAAACAAACACTAGAATTAGTTTAAAATTTTAGTTAGTTTCCTATTTAAGGAATCCCAGCAGATTGCATCAAGTCATTGACTGGCAGTTGCGCCCCATTGATGCAGACTCCAACCACAGCAATCCGTCATACTGAGTAAGCATGTAGCGACGGTGGAGAGGAAAAACTCCCCTTTAACAGGAAGAAACCTCCAACAGAACCAGGCTCAGTAGGAGCGGCCATCTGCCACGACCGTCTGGGGGTTTGAGAAGACAGAGCAGAAACACAGAAGGAACAGAAGATCTGATATAAGAGAACTTTCTATGTTACAGAAAGTAAAAAGTTGATAACAGGACACAGTGGATGTTCAGTTACTGGGAGGATCATCCCAGTCAATGCCCCCCGTCCAACAGGGCATTGCAGCCAAGCAGGATACCAGACCAGGTATATCTTCTATGGAGAGAAAAACACAGAGAGAAAACAAAGTTAACAGTCGAAATAAAAGCAAATAATACAACTGGAGTAGTAGTAAAAAGAAAAATGGCAGAGTGAAGAAAATTGGTAAGTCTGTCCTCCAGCAGTCTAAGCCTATAGCAGCATAACTACAGAGATAGCTCAGGATGACCTTAGCCACTCTAACTATAATCAATCAATCAAAACTTATTTATAAAATGCTTTTCATACAACAATTGCAGTTTAAAGTGCTTTAGATAATTAAAATGACCCCACAAAGACCATATTCCCATCCCTCCCCCACATAATTAAAGGCATGATAATAGTTATACCCCCATCCTCTAGACCCAACCTTCATGCAAGCACACACTTAAGAGCAGCAATAAAAGGACATCGGGTCAAGTGTAGATGAGTCAGGTAAGGAAACCCCATCAAAGGAGCCATCTCCACTGGCAGCAGCACATCAACATCAGCAGCCGAGGCAATGACCCAGGGCGCCAAGAAGAGGCAAGGGCAAGACTCCCACCTCCACCCAACCACCATCTGGAGAGCCCCCAGGCAGCCACATCTGACCACCACTCCCTAGAAAGAGGGCTCCCATAGAGGAAACACTGGTCAGAAGATAAAAATATCAGGTTAGAATGTAAAAATGAACAGTGGATAAATATCCATCCATCCATTTTCTGTACCAGTCCATCCTATGCAGGGTTGTGGGGGAGCTGTTGCCAATCTCCAGCAGTTACGGGGCGAGAGGCGTACACCCTGGACAGGTCGCCAGTCTATCGCAAAATGGATAAATATGATAACATTAAATAGAAAAACACTGATACATTATATTAAGTAAAACATGGAGAGCAATTAAACAGACTATAATAAATAATAATCAGTTAAAAGCTAAGCTAAAAAGGTGAGTCTTGAGCTTGCTCTTAAAAAACATGAACATTCTCTGCAGCCCTGAGGTCCTCTGGCAGCCTGTTCCAGAGGTGAGGGCCATAATAATAGAAAGACACCTCACCATGAGTGTGTGTCCTGACTTCAGGGATGACAAGGAGACGGATGACAAGAAGAGGTCTGCCAGAGGAGTGCAGAGACCGCAAAGGTTCATATGGTAAAAGTAGTTCTGAAAGAAAAGAAGACCCAACACCATTAAGACACTTAAAAACCATTAAAAGAACCATGCGGGGAGCCAATGCAGTGACTGGTGTAATGTGTTCCCGCCTCCTGGTCTTAGTCAGAACACGTGCTGCTGAATTTTGTAGAAGTTGTAAACCTGATATACTCTTTTTGGGAAGACCAGAAAGCAGGGCATTACAGTAATCAATCCTACTGGTGATAAAAGCATGCATCATTGTCTCCGTGTTGGCCCGAGAGAGAATGGGGCGGACTCTGGCGATGTTCTTTAGGCAAGGCAAGGCAATTTTATTTGTATAGCACGCATTTAACAACAAGGTAATTCAAGGTGCTTTACATGATTAGGTGGTAAAATTAAAATAGCAGTAAAACACAGACAAAGCATATAAAGTAAAAACAGGAATAACGTAAGAAGCACACACAAAACATGACACACCAAAGCATTACTCAAAAACAGCTCTAAACAGATCCGTTTTTAGTTGTGATTTACAAATTACAGTGCAGTGAAACATTCACAACGACAGAATATAGGGGGGGAAAACTATTTAAATCCTACTGATGTCACGCCCCACCTGCAATACCTCTGCGCCCCACTAGTGGGGCTCGCCCCATAGTTTGAGAAACACTGGTGTAGGGTGACCAGATTTCTAAATCGAAAATCGGGGTTCGTTATTTTGCGCGGTGGTCAAAATTCTAATGTCATAATTATGAATATTTTCTCTCCCATTCAATTCGGGGACGGCTTTTAACCGAGGACAAGGCAGCCTAATCGGGGACTGTCCCTGGATTTCGGGGACGTCTGGTCACCCTAGTTTAGTGATGCCGTCACATTAGAACCACAAGCGAGGAAAACATGCGGAAGACGACAGATTTATTTGCAAATAGCAAACGTATATAAAACTCATAGTTTATGTCCTGCTTTACAGCAGTAGACTGTAGGTGTGTTCAGAAATACAGTCGAGCGAGTCTCTTACCTCCAAGCGAATGCGTTTAGGGCTGCTCGGTCCAGATGTCCCATCTTCATCAGGAAAGGTAAACACCGACGGAATTGCAGTGTCCAAAAGAGTTACTCTCTTCATTCCAAAGACATTGAGTTCGAAGTCTTCCTTTTTTTAAATGGAGACTGCAAACCTTCAGATTTTTAAGGTTTTCCACGGCTGTGTCTTCTGAATAGCTCGGGTGGTTTATCACTCTCAGCCACTGTTTGCGTTGCTCCATATCTTTTGGTAGAATATGAAAACTTACTTTTTGTCCTTTCCTTGTTCTGACTGAACATCCCGGTACCATGCAATAGTTCACCATCTCGAAAGAGTAATTTACTAGAGTCAAGCTCAACAGCTAGACGGAGGCGGTGTTCTGGATTTGTGGGGAGTTCAAGCTCAACAGCAAGCCTTCTTCTTCTTTTGTTTATTGGCGGGTGGCAACCAACTTTAGGTGCATTTCCGCCACCTACTGTAAGGGAGTGTGAGTCGTAACAGCAAGCCTTGCAGACGGAGGCGGTGTTAGTGGGAGTGGTTTGCAGAGCTGTGCTTTGTGGTGCATTGTGGGAGTTGTTGTCTTTCACACAAATGCACCCAAAAGTCATTTTCTATCTTTTCTCGGTCAGATAGGCACCTAATTCGAAATGTATGTTACATTTCGACTACAAATATGACCCACTTTTAATAAAGATCAATGTTTCCATGGGTGAAATGCTCCTTTAACTATTTTAATAAGGAAAGCTGTGGGTAGGATATCAAGACAGCAAGAGGAGGAGCTTAATTGGTTAATGATTTCTGTTTTTTTTTTTTGTTTTGTTTAATTTTTGGAATTCTAACATTTTTTTCTACATTGTTGTTAGTTGGGTATAACATTGGTAGTCGGTTCAGTGCTGAGGTACAGACCGACTGTCTAATTGTTACAATTTTTTTCAGTGAAAAAGCTGGCAAATTCATTGCAGGCCCTGGCAGAATTTAGTTCAGGGGCTACTGTCACTGGAGGATTAGGTAGTCTTTCCACTGTTGCAAATAGATTATTAATGTTTCTGTTAATGATTTCAGAAAAGAATGATTCCCCAACTTCTTTTAACCTCTTAAGCCCCAGGGTCTCTCCAGGGTCTTTCCAAGCTCCTAGCTCGAATAGGACATGCCCAACATTAATTTAGCTTTTCTGTGCAAAAACAAACTCTGTGTAAACAATCTTGGTATCAGAATGAAGCCAATGCTTGTGAGATTTAATCAGAGGTGTAAAAATTACAGCATATGTTACTGTGCCAAAGTAATTGTAGCTGGAACATAGACAAATTACAAGATTCTTTATTCTTGCCCAATTGTTTTCTCATGTTACAGTATATAATACCATTGAAAATATGCTCCAGTAGAATATAAACTGCAGAAAATCGTAAACCAACATGTGGAGATTACCTGTACCTGAAATTATTATATATTTATATTGTTACTTTTTGAATATATTGAATGAACTTTGAATATATGGAATGAACCTTAAATATATGGAATGAAAGTTTGAATATATGGAATTAAAGTCTGAATATATTGAATGAAATCTTAATATATTAAATGAACCTTGAATATATGGAATGAAAGTTGGACCTGGTGGGATTTGTGGGTAATGTAGTGTATATCATAACTCCCTGCAAACGGTTCCAGTGTGGTCCAGATGCATGAAAAGGAATAACAAGATGGGTTTTAAATAATCTGCTATTAGTGCAGAATAATCTAGTTTATGTTTGAAGTGTCTGTGTTTTGTAGTTTTTAAACTAGAGCAGACTAGAAATGCTCGGAGTAGTATCGGAGTGGAATCGCCCTTTAGCCATTTCCTGAATCGGAAGCTGGATTCAGAAGCCAACTTCAGCTTCGTGGCGAACGAACCTGTAATGATTTGACACAACTGCTAAAAAAGAAGCTGCGAATGTTGGCTTGGAGACATACGGCTGAAGTCGGTGAGTTTAGATATTTTTATGATGATAAATGCTGATAAAGTATCATTTTGTCTGTGATTGTAAACACGTGTCAACTGTAGTTAGCAGCAGGTCACAGTTAGCAGGTGCTTTTAATTATATTAAGCTTTTAGTTGAGCAAATAATACTGATTCTATTTACTTAGTTAAGGGACAAGAGTATTTCCCATTTGCTCAATCTAAAAACAAAATAAACAAACGGGACATGCCGGTCCAACCGGCGACCTGTCCAGGTTCTGCCCCGCTTTTCACCTGATGACCGCTGGAGATAATCAAACCATCCCCCCCCGCAGACATGCAGGAATATGGATGGATGAATACGGAACATATTTGACTTTCTCTTACTTAACCAGTTTATTCAGGCATATAACATCAGCTCGTAAAAACACTGCAGAAGTATTACTTTTTATAAATCTTTATGTCATTTATAAAGAAAAACACCTCATTAAAATCATTTTGTTTAAGAAAAACAGAGCTTATTTAGTTTTTTTTCCTAACATCCATCCATCCATTTTCTTCCGCTTATCCGGGGTCGGGTCGCGGGGGCAGCAGCCTAAGCAAAGAGACCCAGACTTCCCTCTCCCCAGCCACTTGTTCCAGCTCCTCGGGAGGAACCCCAAGGCGCTCCCAGGCCAGCCGAGAAACATAGTCCTTCCGGCGTGTCCTGGGCCTTCCCCTGGGCCCCCCTCCGGATGACTGAGCTTCTCCCCCTATCTCTAAGGAAGAGCCCAGACACTCTGCGGAGGAAACTCATTTCAGCCGCTTGTATCCGTGATCTCGTTCTTTCGGTCACCACCCAGAGTTCGTGACCATAGATGAGGGTAGGAACATTGATCGACCAGTAAATCGAGAGCTTCGCCTTTTGGCTCAGCTCTTTCATTACCATGACAGACCGGTAGAGCGTCCGCATAACTGCAGATGCCCCACCAATCCGTCTATCGATCTCCCGCTCCATTTTTCCCTCATTCGTGAACAAGACCCCCAGATACTTAAACTCCTCCACTTGGGGGAAGGACCCCATCCCCGACCCGGAGGAGGCACCCCACCCTTTTCCGGCTCAAGACCATGGCCTCGGATTTGGAGGTGCTGATTCTCATCCCAGCCGCTTCACACTCGTCTGCGAACAGCTCCAGCGAAAGCTGTAGATCACGCTCCGATGAAGCCAACAGGACCAAATCATCTGCAAAAAGCAGAGACCCGATCCTGAGGCCACCAAAACGGATCCCCTCAACGCCTTGGCTGCGCCTAGAGATCCTGTCCATAAAAGTTAGGAACAGGATCGGTGACAAAGGGCAACCTTGGCGGAGTCCAACTCTCACTGGAAACAAGCCCGACTTACTGCCGGCAATGTGAACCAAACTCTGGCACCGGTCGTACAGGGACCTAACAGCCCGTATCAAGGGGCCCGGTACCCCATACTCCCGGAGCACCCCCCACAGGGCCCCCCGAGGGACACGGTCGAACGCCTTCTCCAAGTCCACAAAACACATGTAGACCGGTTGGGCGAACTCCCACGCACCCTCCAGGACCCTGCTGAGGGTGTAGAGCTGGTCCAGTGTTCCACGGCCAGGACGAAAACCGCATTGTTCCTCCTGGATCCGAGGTTCGACTATCCGTCGGACCCTCCTCTCCAGAACCCCTGAATAGACCTTACCAGGGAGGCTCAGAAGTGTGATCCCCCTGTAGTTGGAACACACCCTGTGGTCCCCCTTTTTAAACATGGGGACCACCACCCCGGTCTGCCAATCCAAGGGAACTGCCCCCGATGTCCACGCAATATTGCAGAGCCGCGTTAACCAACACAGCCCCACAACATCCAGAGCCTTGAGGAACTCCGGTCGAATCTCATCCACCCCCGGAGCCTTGCCACCGAGGAGCTTTTTAACGACCTCGGTGACCTCAGCACCAGAGATTGGAGAGCCCGACCCCAAGTCCCTAAACCCTGCTTCCAGATTGGAAGGCGTGCTGGTGGGATTGAGGAGGTCTTCGAAGTATTCCATCCACCGACTAAAAAAACGTCCCGCGTCGAGGTCAGCAGCACACCATCCCCACTGTAAACAGTGTTGGTGGCAGACCGCTTTCCCCCCCTGAGACGCCGGATGGTGGACCAGAATCGCTTCGAAGCCGTACGGAAGTTGTTTTCCATGGTCTCTCCAAACTCCTCCCACGCCCGAGTTTTTGCCTCAGCAACCATCCGAGCCGCATCCCGCTTGGCCTGTCGGTACCTATCAGCAGCTTCAGGGGTCCCACAAGCCAAAAAGACCCGGTAGGAGTCCACCAGCGGGTTCGGGGGTTGCCGCCGCGACAGGCACCGACCACCTTGCGGCCACAGGTTCGGTCAGCTGCCTCGGCAATGGAGGCGCGGAACATGGTCCACTCGGACTCGATGTCCCCCGCCTCCCCCGGGACGTGTTCAAAGTTCTGCCGGAGGTGTGAGTTAAAGCTCCTTCTGACAGGAGACTCTGCCAGACGTTCCCAGCAGACCCTCACAACACGTTTGGGCCTTCCAGGTCTGTCCTAACATATCTCTGTAATTCAGAAAAACAAAGCTTTTAATTTTTAATTTTTTGTGTGTGAATGCAATATGTTTGTCTCAGTCCTGCTGTTTCTTTCCGTCTAAACTGTAATCAGACAGTCAGATGTAATTTCATCTCCTGAACACATATTTAGGAAACCAGCAGGACTTCTTCATTCAGTTTATATTATCAAGTTTATATTAACTGGGACCAAAGTGTCAATTACCAGGATAATGTATTGTTACATGTTTGACACATTAGTGTTAACCTATTTTCCACATTGTAGAATTACTTCAGATGTTTCGGTTTTCTGGGATTTCTTAATGATGGAAAGTCTTTTCAACAAAATGCATCATTGAATATTTTTCTTTATGTTTTAAGGTGGAGTTGATGAGACCTTAGAGATAATCCAGGAAGTAGAGGAACTGATGCTGTTCCTTTCGTTCTTCAGCAGTAACAGAACATTTGTGCTTCTGGTATAAGTTTCCAACTTCATTCTTAGAATTCAAATGTAATTTTTTATGGCCTCCATGGCTTCTGTTTAAAATGGGACTCTTTTCGAAGTATTTATAAAATGTTAAGTGCCTAGAGATTACATTTTTTGTGAATAACTATTATATACATAAACTGAATTTAACTAAATACTTTGGTTTAGTAATTGTGTTGAATTAATTGTCAACCATAAGTTAAATTAAAGGTAGTTTATTGTCTTAAGGGCATTAGGATGACTTCTTGTGAATTGATTTCTTTGTTAACTGAATTCAGAACTAGTATTTGCTCAGCAACTCCATAAAACACCTTTTTCTTTGGTGATTCACCTTTTCTGTATTTTGTTCCTCAGTATGAAATGCTTGTGGTGGCCAGCATTCCCTTCTATGTGCATCCACTAGTTTTCCATCTGGACTGGGACCAAACCGTGGAGCATAAAGGTGGATGAAGAGCCATTAAGGAAAAGTTTGACCTCAAAGATTTTCTCATACCAAGAAAAAAAACATTCGTCCAAATTTCACAGCTTTCATTAATAACTTTTTCTGTTTAATAATCTGTGCATAAGGTATTTTAGCAGTTAATTCTAATCTTACTTTAACAATAAGGAACATTATTTATGAAATGAGTCACAGGTGTCCAGGCCTACCTAAACTGGGTTTTTGTTTTAGTTCTGTCTTTCTTCTCTGTCTTGTCTGCTGATGTGTTATCCGAACACACATTTGGACCTGTACTTGTAGGACTTAAACCCATTTACCAGGCAGAGTGAGATAGGATTCTGTATTCTAGAACTGAAAGTTCTGAACCAATTTCTAGATATTTTCTAGAATATTCTAGAACTGAAAGTTCTAGAACTGAAAGTTCTAGAACTTTCTCAGTTGACTAAGCAGCACAACTGGACACTTGTAAGAAAGCAGTTTGTTTTTAGGGATGTTTTTAAATGTTATAACACTGTTACTGCAGCATACATTCCATCAATAATCTTTGCTGGTTGGTGTCAAAAGGAGAAGAGGGGACCTGTTCCGCGGTTATAACATTGCCTTTGTTGATCGGAAGGATCTGATGACAAAACTTCAATAAAGTATTCCATGAGTGTCCAGCTCCAGTCCTCAAAGTCTGCTGTTCTGACATTTTAGATGTGTTTCTGCTTCAACACAGCTGATTGGAACCTCAGCAATTCAATGTTTTGCAGAAGTACTGCTAATGAACCATAATTTGATTTAGATAAACTAATACATGCAGGATATTGGCATTTATAACCAACATTTAACACCACTGCTCTAAACAAACCACAGTAAGTGTGAAGTACTACACATATACATGTCACCAATGTAAATATTGTGGCAGCATTGTGTATAACAGTGTTTTGAATCTAAAGACTGTAAACAGATTTTTTTTTAAAAATATTTCAATTTATTTCATTGTTCACAATAAATTCAGAATTAGCATGACCTTTGTGTCAGATTAACAACTTTTATTCTTACAGAGAATACAGTCAATCATATATAAATAAAAACTGATTACTAAAGTATGCACCCAAACTATCAGGTATGTGATTTAGCTTTTATATCACTTAAGAGTATTTGGATATATATATAGATGTATTGCAAAATGTACCACAGTTTATTGATGAACTAATGTTTCTCATAGAAATGATCAGTGTATTGAATCACTAAAAAGAATGTAGATTGTTTAAACCATGTGTTAGATCTTCTCGAGTTGATGTGTAAAATGAGAGTTTGTCAATCCCAAGAGGAAAACTATTAAAGTATCTTGCTGACAAATTATAAGATTTTGTAAATTGTGTTGTGTATTTTGTGATCATCTGTATTACAGATCAGTTGCATGGCTCATCAGTAAGAAAAGCAGGAATACTTTCCATCAGAGGTGACCGACAGGGACAAAAATAATCCATTTTTACTCACGTTTAAAATGATAGACATATTAAGTAGTATTTATTATTTTTTAATTTATATAATATTCAAGGTGAACATAGAATCTACATCACACATCAAGCAGATGATGTAATTTTATTTTCTTCACAGTGACAACCACTAATTGTGGCCCCAGTAATTACACATTAACAATTTAAAACTTCCATCCAAATGTAAAAAAAATGAACAGTTCACCTACTGTGGCCTATGCGCAGTCTCACAACTTCCTCAATCCCAATGGAGCAGAAATGCGCAAAGGTTATTGTCTTAAGGTTTTGGACTTTTGCCTTTAGAGTGATGACTTCTCATGGGGTTAAGATGTTCTGAAAACTGAATTCATGCTCCGCTCCCACACTGCAGACTGAAGGCAAGGCAATTTATTTGTATAGCACACTTTCATCAACAAGGTGATTCAAGGTGCTTTACATGATTAGAGGTAAAATGAAAACAGCATTAAACACAGACAAAGCATATAAAGTAAAAACGGCAATAAAAGAAAAATACACAGATACTTCAAGGCATTACAAAGTATATAATGTAGAAACACCAAGAAGCATACACAAAATATATATGAAAAACATTACTCAAATGCAGCTCTAAACAGATATGTTTTTCATTCCGACTTAAAAGAACTCAGTGTTTCAGCAGCTTTGCAGTTTTCTGGAAGTTTGTTCCAGATTAGAGGAGCATAGAAACTGAAAGCTGCTTCTCCATGTTTGGTTCTGATTCTAGGAATGTTGAGTAGACTGGAATTAGAGGACCTGAGTGGTCGGGGGGGTTGGTATAGTAACAGCAGGTCTTTAATATACTTTGGTGATAAGGCATTCAATTATTTATAAACTAGTAAAAGTATTTAGAAGTCTATTCTCTGAGCTACAGGGAGCCAGTGTAAGGACTTTAGAACAGGGGTGATGTGTTCTACTTTCCTGGTTCTAGTGAGGAACACGAGCAACAGCGTTCTGGATCAGCTGCAGCTGTCTGATTGACTTTTTAGGCAGACCTGTGAAGACGCTGTTGCAGTAATTAATCCGACTAAAGATAAACGCATGGATGAGTTTTTCTAGGTCCTGTTGCAACATCAGTCCTTTAATCCTAGAAATGTTCTTCAGGTGATAGAAGGCTGACCTTGTTATTGCCTTTATGTGACCCTGGAGGTTCAGGTCTGAGTCCATTACCACACCTAGATTTCTGACCTGATCCGTAGTTTCTAGCTGTATTAACTGAAGCTGTGTGATGACTCTTGATCGTTCCTCTTTAGGTCCAAAAGTAATTACTTCTGTTTTGTTTCTATTCAGCTGGAGAAAGTTGTGGCACATCCATTCATTGATTTGTTTGATGCATTTACTTAAGGTTTGAATTGGTTCAAAGTCACCTAGTGACATCGCAATGTAAAGCTGAGTATCATCTGCATAGTTATGATAGCTAATGGTGTTGGTTGTTGTAATCTGGGTTAGTGGGAGCATGTAGATATTAAATAAGAGGGGCCCCCAGGATGGAGCCCTGGGGCACCCCACATGTGATTTCTGTTCGTTCTGATGAAAAGTTTCCTATTGAAACAAAGAAGTCCCTGTTCTTTAGGTAAGACTCAAACCAGCCAAGTAGTGTACCAGAGTCCGACCCAGCTCTCCAGTCGTTGCAAAAATACATCATGATCAACAGTGTCAAATGCTGCACTGAGGTCCAACAGAACCAGCACTGTGGTTCTACCACAGTCTGTATTTATGGGGATGTCATTGAAAACGTTGAGGGCAGTCTCGGTGCTGTGGTGAGCACGGAAACCTGACTGAAAAACATCAATGCGGTTGGTCATATGAACAAGCATCACTTCAGCCATTGCTTTGAAAGCAGGAAATTTCTCCTACTGAAGTAATCAGAAGTCAAAAAAATCCAAGCTATTGCTTCAGCAGGAGGAAATCCCGTATCACACGGCACTTCTGTACAGGTGGTTGGAACTACACCTGACTCTTCAGAGCATGACAGTGACCGCTCCAAAACCTTTGTAACTGACAGCAAGATGCAATGAGATGATGCACAAAAGCTCTAATGGGAATTTCTTTTTTTTATTATTCATTTAGCTGACTATACTCCATGGTTAAACTTAAGAAATGTCTGCTCATCAAGTGGTCATGGGTATGAATATTAAGCTGTCAAAATGAAAGCCTCCATATTTTTCCGTCACTGTTCTAAAAAGAACCCCCCAGAAAAACGGTTAAATAAGGAGATGACCCCTGCCCCTGTATTCCAATATACATTAAACTTCTCTCTATGGCCAAAGTCCAGTTGTTTTCAAGGTTTTAACAACAGGAAATTTGTTAATAAGAATTTTTATCTTCTTTTTAATTTGCAGAAAAACTGAATCTGTTGTTGAAATTAGGGCTGAGCGATATAGCCTCAAATCTATATTGCAATATAATCTGAAGCTTGTTGGGTAACGATATCTATTGCAATATATTTTCAAAAATGCAGCACAAAAATTCTTACAACATAAATATGAAGATATTTTAAATAAATTAAAAGCTAAATGTTATGAAAACAAAGTTAAAAATATTCTGCTTTCCTGATTACTTATTTATAAATTTAATAATAAACCTGCAGATATTTTAATTTAAAATGCTTCAAGTTCAACAGGGATTTTTCCCGTTAAATGGAAAACAAAAAAATGTAAACTTGTAGTGTTAAGAGGAACACAGAACATAAGTATTTATCCTCCTTGATGACATCAAAATGCACAGTTGCGGTAGGCCGGTATAGTCAAAATCTCTACCGTTGGCTAAATTTATACCCTTTATATCACCCACCACTAGTTGAAATAGATGAGTTAATGCCTACAGCCTGTAAATAATAATGTTCACGTCAGCAAAACTTTTGAAGAGTGACAGTTGATAATGCACATTTCATTCCATATATTCAAGGTTCATTCTATATATTCAAACTTTCATTCCATATATTCAAACTTTCATTCCATATACTCAGACTTTCATTCCATATACTCAGACTTTCATTCCATATATTCAAACTTTCATTCCATATACTCAGACTTTCATTCCATATACTCAGACTTTCATTCCATATATTCAAACTTTCATTCCATATATTCACTTTCATTCCATATACTCAGACTTTCATTCCATATACTCAGACTTTCATTCCATATACTCAGACTTTCATTCCATATATTCAGACTTTCATTCCATATACTCAGACTTTCATTCCATATACTCAGACTTTCATTCCATATATTCAAGGTACATTCCATATATTCAGACTTTCATTCCATATATTCATTCAAATCTCTCTCTCTCTCTCTCTCTAATATATACACACACACAGGCACAAAAAGATATGAACAAAATGGTTCCAAAAAATGTTTATATACAAACATCTAAGAACACAACTGGAAAAAAAACATCTAAATAAAATGGCTGACAGAGCCATTAGCATTAGCTAGTTGGGGCATACCTCTCTTCCTCTGGTAAAATCAGCTTTTCCTCTTCTGACGAGTCTTCAACACAAACCTCCGATTAATTATCATTCCAAATAATCGCCAGGGCTTCGTCAGTGATGATTCTCTTCTCTTGATGCGCCATTTTTCGAACGCAAACAAAACAATCGAAACTGAATCGTTCACTTTCGCTCTCACCTGCTCATCTGATCACCTACGCGTAACTGTGTCACAGCGCTCGCCCCCGAGCTAAACAAAACATCTGCTTTTAGAATTACACAGACCTGTGATTCCAGTTTCTATTGGCCGATTTGGATGATTGACATATGGTTAGAATCGTAAGATCCTATAGAATCACGCTGACATCAGAACTTTGAAGCAGATTGGACAAAGCAAATGTTTACATGGGGAAAGTTCACAGTGCCCATAACAGACAAGGTTGAGCCTCCTCGAATCAAATGTAAAAAATGATGGCAAAGGATTATGTTTTTTTCACTTTTTCTTTTCTAAATACACACTGGGTATTTTAGTTATTCTGGGAATACAGTCATATCACGGTGGATTATTCTTTTCATCATGGAAAAAACAAAGGTAAGGAAGAATTTAAGCTCTGGTTTTTCAAATGCTGTATGTATTTTTGGGCTTATTTTGCTGCTCATTTGCTAACATTTGCACGTAGATGATGAAACTTGTAGCTTTAGAAACTGTGAGATGCTGGCTTTCAGGGAAGGCAAAGTTTGCTCGGTTCTGTTTGGCAGGGTGACCGACAGGTTCGATTGAATGTGTTCAAAATAGCACAATTGTTCTTTTAATTGCTTGTTATTTTTTCTGGGTTTGGAGGTCACAAAAAATATTTATATGAGTCTTTAGCTGAGATTCTGAGGTTTTATAATGATAGGACATGCTTAGAGACCAGTGACCACAGGTCAACTAAATTCGGACATTCTCCCCGGCCTTCCCCCAGTGTCCCGGTGGTGGGGGCTGTGGGGTGGAATTTAAAGTTAACTGATATCTGGTCAGTCTCTCTTTGTAGATCTCACGGTGAACCTGGAGTCGAGATTTCTGCCATTTTCTCTCTGTTCTTTGGCACTCCCTTTTTTCCCTATGTACCAGTGGATCGCTTGGACACAGAGACTTCTTTCTACCTGAGACTACTTTCACTTTATTTGGAGCAATGATGTCTGAAATTTTCACGAGGACATTATCTACCAGCTTGTTTACTGAGTTGGAGTTGGGAGATGTTGTGGAAGTGTAAATACCTTTAAAGGTTTCAACTAAACTGCCCCAGAGAAAGCGCTTTTTTACAGTTATCTCACTGTGGCTAGATATTTTACAGATATGCCACCTCAACCAGGTTACCAACTGAACAACAGTCTCCCAAGGTGGAGCGAGGTCGAGGAAGCAGTAAAGAAGGCAAGAGCGGCTTCAGCTCCAGGACCAAATGGAGTTCCACACCGGCTGTATAAAAACTCCCCAAACATCTTACGATTCCTGTGGAGGCAAATGAAGGTGATGTGGATGAAGCAAACCATCCCAAAAGCGTGGGGAAGAGGAGGAGCAGTAGTAATCCCCAAGGAGAAGGATGCCTCAAACATCGATCAGTTCCGCCAGATCAACCTGTTGAATGTGGAAGGAAAGGTCTTCTTTAGCATTGTTGCTAAAAGGATGACAACATACCTGAAGCAAAACAACTTGATTGACACAGATGTGCAAAAAGCCGGCATTCCTGGTTTCTCAGGATGCTTGGAGCATACGAGCATGATCTGGCACCAAATCCAATCTGCCAAAAGGGAAGGAAGAGATCTGCACGTCTTATTCCTAGACCTAGCCAACCCTTTTGGATCCATCCCCCATTCTCTCATGTGGACAGCCTTCACCTTCTTCCACATCCTAAATACAATTACAAACCTGGTGAGAAACTACTTCCAAGATTTGCAATTCTGCATCCAATTTCCCCTCTAGCCTTCACCATGGCAATGGAGGTGATTATTCGAGCTTCCAAATGGGTCGTGGGAGGAGAACTTCTCCAGTCCGGATATCCTCTACCTCATATTCGTGTCTACATGGATGATATGACCACCTTGACCTAAACCGTTACATGCACTAAACATCTACTGGGAAAGCTCCAGGCCATCATCGAATGGGCACGGATGAAGTTTAAACCCAGTAAATCCAGGAGCATATTCATCGTCAAAGGAAAGCTGGTGGACCAGAGGTTCCACATCAAGGGTACACCCATTCCTTTGCCAGTCAAAAGCCTAGGGCGCGTACAATGTGAGCCTCAAAGACGCAGACCAGAGTGATCAGCTGAGGGAAGAAACCATCAAAGGCCTTGTCAATACAGACAAGACCTCGCTTCTTGGCAAGTTGAAACTGTGGTGCTTGCAATTTTGGAATTTCTACCCCGGATGATATGGGCCCCTAACGGTCGACGAGATTCCCATAACCAAAGTTGAGAAGCTGGAGAGGACAGTCAGTTCATTCATCAAGAAGTAGCTTGGCCTCCCGAGTTGCCTAAGCAACATCAGCTTGTATGGACACGGTACCAAGACCACTCAGGTCCTCCAACTCTAGCCTACTAAACATCCCTAGACTCAGAACTAAACATGGAGAAGCAGCTTTCAGTTTTTATGCTCCCCTTATCTGGAACAAACTACCTGACGAGTGTAGAGATGCTGAAACTCTGAACTGCTTTAAATCGAGACTAAAAACCCATCTGTTTAGAATTGCCTTCGAGTAAATGCTTGATGTCATATGTATGAAATGTGTTCATGCTCTCGCCTTTTTTTCATCCTTCTCTTGCTTTATTGTGTATCATGTGTAATGTGTGTTTCTTTTATGTGTTTTTTTTTTAAATCACCAAATCATGTAAAGCACCTTGAATTACCCTGCTGTTGAAAGTGTGCTATACAAATAAAATTGCCTTGCCTTACCCTGGAATTGCCTGTCTCTAGCCTCACCGAGGAGTTTAAATGCACCAAAGTGAGACTAAACATGACCCTGACCGAGTCGCAGGATGACATGATCCGAGTGGCTGCTCCCAGACTGGCAACTGGGAGGAAATTGATCCCATCCGAGGCTGTACAGCAAGCAAAATCTGCGCTCAGGCATGCAGACTTGTAAGACATGTGCAACATGGAAGAGGTGGGTTTGGATTTGGGACAAGTTCACCCACATGGCACAAGGCAACACTGACCCAGAGGAGAAAGCTGGTGGTTGCTATGGTGCGGCAACAAGAGGAGGCAGACAGAAGTGAAAAGGTAATCTCCAAAGGTAAGTCCAAACAGAGCCAATGGACCAGTTGGGAAAACCTGGATCATCATAAGCTCAAATGGAAGGATCTTTGGGAAAGGGAAGGAAGCCAAATAAGCTGGAATCAAAACAACAAGCTTCTCCTCTTTTTGATATACATTCTGTTGTTAAAATTTGTAAACACTGCAAAATAAGAAACAAGTGCTGGTCCAGATAACATCAGTAGTCGATTACTCTCCAACTATGCTGAACAACTAGGTCAGATTTTTAACTATATTTTTAATTTATCCTTGTCTCAGCAGAAGGTGCCTAATCTGTGGAAACAGTCTACTATAGTCCTTGTTGGCAAATCTAAACATCCCAAATCAAATAAATTATTTCAGGCCTATAGCCCTGACCTCATTAGTTATGAAGTCATTGGAAAAACTGATAAAAGCTGAACTGCTGAAAACTACTGAACACCTGATGGACCCACTGCAGTTCGCGTACAGGACCAGGAGAGGGTTTCAGGATGCCATAACTCTGCTGAATTACATCTCCAAGCACCTTAAGAGTCCAAACAACCATGTCCGATTGATGTTTGTTGATTTCTCATCCGCCTTCAATACTATTTAGCCACACCTACTAATCCAGAGACTAAGGGATAACTTTGGTCTGGAAGGTAGTATTGTTGGCTGGATTTGGGATTTTCTTACATGCAGAACACAAAGAGTCAGAGCAGTAAGAGGGTAAGAGAGGAATTTACTGAACAAGGTTGTTAGTGTTAGTAGTAAAATTGCTGGGCTTCCACAATAAACTTTACAGGATCTCTACAACAGCTGTTTAAGAAGGCAAACTCCATCTTGTCCGACTGTTCTCATCCCTTATATTAACAGTTTCAGTTTCTACCATCAGGTTCACTGCTCAGACTCCCATTTTCTAAAACAAACAGATTCAAACACTCATTTGTTCCTTCTGCAGTCTCTCTTAAATGCCAGGAGGAAAAGGTAGCTTACACATTATTGATTTGATCAGAATGTGCATTATGTTATTTATTATGTGTATTTACATATTTTTTGTAAGTTTGTGTGCCCCTACTGCTGGGAAACTAATTGCCCCACTGGGGGACAAATAAAGGCATTGATTGATTGAGCTTCATCATCAGAGTCACCTATGATGATGATTCTTCCTACAAACCTAAACCAATGGTTTGGAAAAGATCCTTCTTGTGCGCTGTGTCAAACCTCTGCAACACAGACACATCACTGGCTGCAAAACCAGTTTGTCTCAAGGCCGGTATACTTGGAGACACAACCAGGTCGTACGACAACTGCCGATTACCCTGGAAGGAAGGAGAACTACCAACAACGCACTCCCTCCTCCAATTCCTAGGCATACAAACATCTTCCCATTTGTAGGACTAGGACAACTCCCAGCAAAGCCATCTGCAAGAGTGGAAGCAACCCTCCTAGACAATGCCCGGGACTGGAGGATGCAGGTTGACTTAGACCAGAGACTCACCTTTCCACCTGAGATCGTTACAACAAACCTCAGCACGGATCTGGTATTGTGGTCTACCTCTTAAAAGTCGCTGTTCATTGTGGAATTATCTGTACCATGTGAAGCCGCAGTTGATGAAGCATATGAGCGTGAGCGACTGAAGTACTCCGACATAGTAACCGAGGCAAAAAACGTGGCTGGCGTGCCCAGGTGCTTCCGGTTGAGATTGGTGTAAAGGATTTGTTGCCACATCTACAACCAAGCTGCTTAAAAGAATGGGAGTGTGAGGACAGGCCTTCCAAAGAGCCATCAAATCACTGTCAGATACTGCTGAACAAAGCAGTAACTGGCTATGGATCAAAAGAAAGGACCTCAACTGGGCTCCAAAATGACCAACAAGGGGTAAAAGCAGAGGGGGGCACATCTGGCACGCCAGGGGGGGGGGGGGGGGGGTGGTATTATGGAAAATAGACTTTCTGAAGCTTGATATCCTGAGAACCTGTCTTTCCCTCATTAAAAACCTGCCTGGAGTGTTGCTCTGATCCATTCACTCATGTTAGAGTAATCTTTATGTCTCTGTCGGTCTCTGCTGGTAGTTCTTGGGGTTGCTGAAACGCCTGCTCCCACCTATCCACGCCTTTTCCACCCATCTCCTCCTCCGACCTTACGTACTCAGCCGTAAGCCTCGCCCCAGCACAGCTCCCCCACCCCTCCCCACCTCACACAACTCCGGCTGAGTCCCAGGAGCAGTAATTGAGTCACCAGCTGCAGCTGCGCGTCTTTTGTGGGCTTATATAATAGTTTTGAGTTGCCTTTTGCTTGTGTTATAATTTCAAGGAAATAATTTGCTTTGGCCTTTCTAAATTGCAATGTAGTCTTGTTTCTAAGGCATTTATAAATTAAGCAGTCAGTATCGAGTCCTGACTTTAGGGACTAAGGAGCTTGTGGTGGCCTTCAAGAGATCTAAACCACCAAGACAGCCAGTTTGCATGGATGGGGAGGAAATAGAGACTGTGGAGTCCTACAGATACCTGGGGTGGTTCTGGACCAGAAACTGGAGTGGACCACCAACACAGACGCAGAATACAGGAAGGGACAGAGTCGCCTTTTTTTCTTCTGGCGGCTAAGGTCCTACGATGTCTGCAGTAACATGCTGCAGATGTTCTACCACACGGTAATCAGAAGTGTGCTTCTGTATGCTGTCTTCTGCTGGGGAAGTAGCACTGTGGACAAAGACTGCAGGCGTCTGGACAAACTGGTCAAAAAGGCCAGTTCTGTGCTGGGTTTAGGAGCTGGACCCTGGAAGAACTGTGATGGAGAGGCAGATGAGGAGGAAACTGCATGGCGCGATATGGTAGCCTCGCTTCTGTCAGTCTGCCCCAGGGCAGCTGTGGCTATAATCATAGTTTGCTTCCACCAGTGTGTGAATGTGAGAATGAATAAATAATGGAGTTGTAAAGCGCTTTGAGGGTCTCGAAAAGTGCTATATAAATGCAAGCCATTATTATTATGATGTCTGGACCAGGCAGAGAAGCAGCAGCAGTGAACGATAGATCTCTTGAAGATGCAGGACAGAGTTCAGGAGATTGTTTGTTCCTGCAGCCATCAGACTCACCACACAGCTTCAATAAAATCTAAAATCTAGGTGTAGTAATGGACTCAGACCTGAACCTCCAGGGTCACATAAAAGCAATAACAAGGTCAGCCTTCTATCACCTGAAGAACATTTCTAGGATTAAAGAACCTCAAAAAAGTCATCCATGTGTTTATCTTTAGTCAGCTTGATTACTGCAACAGTGTCTTCACTGGTCTGCCGAAAAAGTCAATTAGACAGCTGCAGCTGATCCAGAACGCTGCTGCTCGTGTTCCTCACTAGAACCAGGAAAGTAGAGCACATCACCCCAGTTCTAAAGTCCTTACACTGGTTCCCTGTAGCTCAGAGAATAGACTTCTAAATACAACTAGTTTATAAATCATTGATCTGATCTGCGGCCACACGTTTTGGACACTCGGTTGAAGAGAGGGCTGAGCTGTCCACTGACCACTACCTGGTGGTGACTCGGTTCCGATGGTGGGGGAGGACGCTGGACAGACCTGGGAGGCCCAAACGTGTTGTGAGGGTCTGCTGGGAACGTGTGGCAGAGTCTTCTGTCAGAATGAGCTTCAACTCACACCTCCAGCAGAACTTCGAACACGTCCCTGGGGAGGCGGGGGACATTGAGTCCGAGTGGGCCTTGTTCCGTGCCTCCATTGTCGAGGCAGCTGACCGAAGCTGTGGCTCCGGGGCTGGATGATATTCGCCCGGAGTTCCTCAAGGCTCTGGATGTTGTGGTTCTGTGTTGGTTAACGTGGCTCTGCAATAAAGCGTGGAAAAATCCAACCCGACAGAAAATAGAAAAAATTGGATATAGGCTTATAGGTGCACCCACTGTGAGCTGACAAGGTGTCAGTATGCTCATCAGGAGATGTTTGAGTCATAAATGGTCAAATAAAAAGGCTATTGTTATCTGTATTTTGGGGAAAAAGTTGCATATAGCCTCTTTAAGAGATAAACGATTGCTAAAATACTAAATAATGTTTTGGATTAGAAGGGTTGGGAGAAGGTTCGAGTGATTTAACGGTTGTGCACACCGTCCTCCATATTGATCAATATGCTTATTAAATCTCAAAAACACCTGAAGGACCCTCAGTTTCACCTTTGTTTATGAAAACGCTATTTTCTCCTCAATAGAACACAAATGGATAGAAATTCCATTAGTGGAAAAAGTTTACATTTAAATGGGCAGAAAGAATAAAAGAAAATACTTACAAGGAGGAAACCTGAAAGCTAAACTAAAGCCAAGGTCCAGAATGAGACGATCAGGATTATCACGAGTAAAGATACTGGAGGTCTGAAACCAACAGTCAGCTTCAGGAGAGCATGAAGCAGGAATTCAAACAGGACACATAGAGAAGGCTCACCGGGGACCTCTTGTGGAGACATTTATTACAGCAAGCTGATCTCTAAACCTTATTTGCATGAAGCTATGAAATGAAAAGTTTGGATGAGGACAACTAAAAACAATACATTTATCCAACCATAAACAGCAGAACCAGCCCAGTTCAGACATACTAGTCCACTGACCTCCAGGAAAACAATGAGGGTTGTAACATCACTGTCACTTGGCCACCACCATTACTAAACTTATGACCCAATGGATCTTAGTAGATGATGGCACCACCAGCTGTTAGGTACTAGTCTGTGGTGATTTTGGAGCGTCCGACCGCTGGTCCCCCTCTGAGCAGGGATGTAGTGCCCCAAGGATGTTCACCAGCGTCCACTGCTCCTCGTGCAACACGTGATCCTGCAGGGTAAACTGGCCTTGCTTTGTCCTGATTAGCTCCTTCACATGAGCACACGATGACAGAGCTGTAGCATATAAACAACAGCAATGTCTTCAGAAAATATGGACTTAATAAACTAAAACCATACCTCAGTTACTTTAACTTTACCTTTTCCCAGGTCATCCACCAAGCTTCTGACATAAAATCCTCCACCGCATTCAATATCTGTTGCACAGTCAGAAATCTTTCACTGACATAAAAAGGGCAAGGAACGACATTCAACATACTGCACAGAGCAAAACAGACATTATGCAATGTGAACCAACCGAGTGTGAAGAGAGGAGGTTTAAACTCCTGCAGAGTCAGGCTGTAGACGGTGACAGGCCGTGCTGGTTTAGCCTCAACCTGGTGACCTTTCTTCAACATGACAGACAGACGCTGGCCATCTTTTTTTAGGGCAGAGAAGCTGTAACATGCAAGAAAACTTCAATATACTGACAGCCTGTTTATTTTAGCTGAGTATTCATGCAACAATCAATTCATCCGACAAAAACACTAACTTTATATGGGAACTGCTGAATTTTTATTTTCTTGGCATGGAGTTCAGTCTTGCAAATGGCGTTGCATTACAACAAACTCAATGTAAACAGACTAAGAAATACATGTGCATGATTGCAGAAGCGGGAGAAAATCATCATTTTCAAATTTCTTAAAAAAACCCATTTAAAAAGTGACATGCGTTGGTATTCAGCCCACCAACCATGGTGAACCACCACCTTCAGACTTCGCTTAGTCCATTTATGTAGAATTTCATACAATAACTGTTCTGATTCTAGCTTTAGAGGTTTGTTAGAGAACGTTAAACAAACAGGATGATCAAGACTAAGGAACACAGCAGACGAGTCAGGGAGAATGTTCTGGAGAAATTTAAAGCAGGGTTAGGTTATAAAACAATATCCCAAGCTTAGAACATCTCACAGTGCTCTGATCAATCAATCATCTAAACATGGAGAGAAGAAGGACCTGCTGCAAACCTACTAACGGTGCGTTCACACCAAAGTGTCAAAAAAGCGCAGCACAGCAAAGTTTGATGCTCGAACATTCGCAGCTTGACACCCATCCAAAGGGGGTATATTTGATGGTATATGGTTGATGGTATATTTTGACGCGCGACAAGTCAGAACTACGCAATTTGTGGGAGGAGCTAGTGCCAGAAGGTGTTTTTGCAAGATGGCAGCTGTTGATCTAGCGTTGGAAGAGAGAGTCTCCATTCTCTATTTACTGTGGAGAGTACCCTGTGCAGGTTCGTCGCAGGGTCAGTAACGTGAAAACTTTCAAAAGTGAAATGAAATTACCAGGTTGCCCTATCTCATCACTTCTATTCCTCAAAGCGAGGTCCTTTTTATTCCGGTCTCTGTAGAGAAAGCAGCTGGTGTCATATAGCTCGGGGTGATTAGCCACGGCCGTTATCAGTACTTCAGCCATGTTGAATGTAAAACTTTGCTGGACCCCGTGAATTGGGTCACAGCATCACTTGACACCACACCAGGCTTTTGATTGGTCGACGGGGGCTGAATTTGACGCCGAAGTTCAGATTTTTCAAATTCAGCGGCAGACGCAGAAATGTGCGCCACGCGCGAATGCACAAAATGCACCACATAAAATGACACGAGTCAAACGCTTCATTTGTGCAAATCTGATGCCCGAATGACGCAGAAATGCATTTTCGCGACGCAAAAACGCGCGTGACGCACATGCAAACCTGACGTCGTTGACGCTTCAAACGCATTCGGTGTGAACGCACCGTAAGACATGGCGTCCACCTAAACTGACAGGCTGAGCAAGAAGAGGTTTAATCAGAGGAGCAGTCAAACAGCTTCATTATAGCAGGAATTTAACTGGAAAAAAGGACATCTTAGTACAATGAAATGTGATAAAATAAATGAATCTGAGACCACACACATTTTGTGAAACTGCTCCAGATTAAAACCATTTTGACAGGGGAAACAAAAAGACATTTAATAACTTCAAATCAAACTTTATTTACAAAGTGTTTTTCATAGAACATAGCATCTTAAAGTGCTTTACAGATTAAAATGACCCCACATAACAACCCCCCCCCCCCCCGGAACAAAAACATGATGACAGTTACACCCCCCCTGGAAAGAAGATTAAAATAACAGGGTAAAATATTAAAGGAACAGGGGGGCAGGTTTTGTAAATAAAATAAACATGCATGTCCAGTTTTTTTATGTTGTTTGGTGATAAAGCTTTATAAACCAAAAAGAATGAGCCCACCCAAGTATCGTTCCATTTTCTTAAACTGGCTGTGTGCTGCAAAATGTGCTGCAGTTCGAGGCCCGAATTTCCCGCGCTGTCCTACCGGTGTGACGTCAATTTACACTGCTTGCGCGTTCTCGACAGGCTCTTGAGGAAGAAAAATGGTCGCAGACCTCCATTGATTCAATTGTGAGAATGGATTCTTCTGCAACAGGGAAACAACCAAGGACGACTCACAACCAACTAAAAAGATGGACTAAGAAAAAGTATGCCACTGTGAAGAGGTATGTTTTTTTTGTGAAGAGTTTGTGCGCGCTCCCGTGCGGGTGACTGCAGTTACTTGCAGCGCCGGTAGCGTCGCTCGTGAGCTTCGTTTCTTCATTCTGCCCCATGCTCCTTTAAAAAAAACAGTGGATAAATATAAGATTAAATAGTAAAACATAAAATTTTAACACTAATAAAATTTTGTGTTTTGTGTAAAACATAAAATTTAATCAAGTAAAACTTGCAGAGCAATTAAGCAGATATTCATAAATAATGAATCATTTAAAAGCTAAGCTAAAACGGTGAGTCTTAAACATGAACCTTCTCTGCATCCCTGAGGTTCTCCAGCAGCCTGTTCCAGAGGTGAGGGCCATAATAATAGAAAGACGCCTCACCATGAGTGTGTGTGCTGACTTTAGGGATGCCAAGGAGACTGCTGCCAGAGGAGCACAGAACACAAAGGTTCATACGGTAAAAACAGTTCTGAGAGATAAGAAGGCCCAAGACCATTAAGACATTTAAAAACCATTAAAAAAATAAAGCAAAGCTAGAATTAAATGAAATTATTAATAAACAGACCCAGTTCTTAATTCAAAGACTTATAGAAAACTTTGAACAAGATAATAAATCAGGTAGATTTTTGGCCAACCAGCTTAAAATTAATAAAGAAAAAACAACTATATCTGCTATTAAAGATCAGACCGGGAATACAGTATATGATCCCGGAAGAATAAACAACACCTTTAAAGAATTTTACAAGGCTTTATACTCACCAGAGATGAATCCATCAGATCATGAAATTGGAACAATTTTTGGATAACATAACACCACCTAAATTATCTGAAAGTCAAGCGATGGCCCTAGATTCACCACTAACAGCGGCTGAACTCCAGGAGGCCCTCCAAGGCATGCCCAATAAAAAGGCTCCAGGCCCAGATGGATTTCCAGCAGAGTTCTATAAAGAATTCTGGAATATTCTGGCACCAACATTCCACAGAATGCTGCAGGAAACCAAGGAAAATGGCCGACTCCCACCAAATATGAATTCTGCCTACATTAGTCTTCTACTAAAATCAGGTAAAGACCCTTTGTTTCCAACCAGCTATCGTCCCATATCCCTCATTAATGTTGATCTTAAAATAATCTGCAAAGCCCTAGCAAAAAGGATTGAGAAAGTAACTCCTCTTATAATACATCCTGATTTAACTGGTTTTATCAAAGAGAGACATTCATCCACAAATTCACGTAGATTAATAGATTTAATCGATTTTTCTTACAGTAGAAACATCGAAACTAATAGATTATCTCTAGATGCAGAAAAAGCATTTGAAAGAGTTAACTGGAAATTCTTATTTGCAACCTTACATAAATTTGGCTTTGGAAATTCTTTTATAAACTGGTTGAAAATATTATACAGTTCACCAAAAGCATGTATCAGGACTAATAACCAAACATCATCTAGGTTTTATCTTCAGAGGTACCAGGCAGGGATGTCCTCTCTCTCTCTCTCTCTCCCTGTTTGCTATTTTTATTGAACCACTAGCTGCAGCAATCAGGCAAACTCACAATATTAAAAGGCATAAAATGCAATAACATTCAACATAAAATCAGTCTTTATGCAGATGATGTATTACTTTTTCTCCAGCATTCACAAACCTCTTTCTCTCAGGTAATCGGGTTGATAAACTCTTACTCAAACGTTTTAGATTATTCTATAAATTGGTTAAAATCTACAGTTCTTCCAATCAATTGTTCTGTCCAGAATCCAACTAATACACAACTGCAGTCAGGGAATATTACTTATTTAGGTATCAATGTCTCACCAAGACTGGCAGATTTAATAAAGCTAAACTACATCCCACTTTAAAAAAAAGAGGAAGATGGTCTTGCTAGATGGGAATCCCTACCCATATCACTTATGGGAAGGGTTGCTTCAATAAAAATGATGGTTTTGCCCAGAATCAACTTATTCTCAATGATCCCAAGTAAACCATCACTAGACTGGTTTAGATCTCTGGATTCCTCTGTCTCTAAATTTCTTTGGAAAGATAAACCACCACGTATCAGCTTAAAAACTCTGCAGAAGACCAAAGAAAAAGGAGGTCTAGATCTACCAAACTTCCATCATTATTTCTTAGCCAACAGGCTCCAATACATCTCAAGATGGTTAAAACATAGCTACCTAGATGAGTCCTGGATAGACGTAGAACAGACACTATGCAATAAGATAAAACTTTCAGACCTACCATTTATTAGCTCAAATATAAAACGACATGAATGCTTTAAAAGCATAAATATCAGCTCCTCTCTGACAGCATGGTGGGAGTCCACAACAATCCCATGCAGACGTACACCCATCTGGAATAACCCAGACATCTTGCAAAAAAAAATTATGATAAGTTTTCCAGACTGGAGGTGTAATGGAATTGAATACCTGGAACATATATTTGAAGGAACAGACTTTATCCCATTTAATACATTAATTACACAAAATGGAATTGAAAAAAACAAATTCTTAGAATATCAACAAATTAAAAGTATTAAAAAGGTAAATTTAGGCTCAATACAGTTGAATTACAAATTCCAGCAAGAGTTTTAAATTTTCTTAATCTCAACCCCCCCAAATTGCTGTATAAAATATACAAAACTTTATCTACATTAGATGAATAGATAGCCATCCCTATTTCAAAATGAGAGGTGGATTTATCAGCCAGCTTTGACCAAAACGTCTGGTCTCAGATATGTTTAAGAACCTTTAAATTAACAAAAAAATCCTAATTTGCAATTTATACAATACAAAATCCTTCATAGAGTCCACTATACAGGTCAACGGCTGTTTAGGATGGGTTTTACGTCATCTAATACCTGCTTACAATGCACAACCAATATACCAGATACGTATATTCATGCGCTTTGGTTCTGTCCACCAGTTAAGAAATTTTGGTGCCAGATATGTGAGGACTTATCAAAGTGTCTGAAATGTAACATTCCACCATCTCCCTCAGTTTGCCTGTTGGGAGATTTAAATGATGTCACCATGGACATAAAGTCAGTTCTAATGGTTCACATTGCCTTATGCATCGCTAAGAAAACTATCCTCCTGAACTGGAAAAATAAAAAGGCTCTTAATATTAATCAGTATAGAAATCTCTTGTTGGTCTTGAGACGGCCTCTGGCTCCATATCTGATCAATCTCTCTGGGTTCCATTGATCGGCTCCATCACCTAGTAGGGGTGGGAGGCACTTGGTTTTGTCGTTTAGGATACTGTTGCTGATGTGGGGGTTTTTGGGGTTAGAGGCGTCGGGGGGGGGGGTCCCTGGGGGTGGGATCACTGGGCGGACAGGGCGCTGGAAGTCGTGGCTTTGGGTGGTAACTCCTGATGGCTGCATGCGGTGCCTTAGGGGGGTTGCACTGACGGACATGGGTTACTGGCCTGGTGGCCGTGCTGCGCCTGGGTAGGGTCTGGGGTGGTCCTGGGGATTCGGAGCTCTCGGGCGCCGCGCCCCCTAGCTGTGGTCCTGGCCGGGGGTCGGCCGGCTTGGGGTCTCTGTTGCCTGTGGGGGTCGGGGACGGCCGGCATGTGCGGCCGCCTCTCTCTGATTCTCTGGGCCGATCGTCATCGCCGGTCCCTGTATGGCGTCTCGCCTTGTTTGCTGGTTGGGGTGCCTGGCTGCTGGTCGCGGTGGCTGGGTGGCATTTCTGGGCCTGATCAGTCCTTTTTCGCACTGGACTTAGCTCCTGGGTCTTGGTCTTTGTGCGATGCGGGGCGCTGGGGTCGGGCGTTTGCCCAGGTCCGGTCGGACCTGCAGGTGGACTGGCCGGGTAGTGGGCGTACAGGGCAGGTGGGTGGGGCGCTGGGTTTGGTTGTCTGCCGGGCCATTGAGCAGAAGTGGTCGCTCCACAAGGGAATGGGGATGGTGGATGTCGGCCTGGTGGATGTCGGCCGCCTGGTTCATCGGTTTGCTCCTGGTCTGGGCGGGTACGTTGCCGGGGTTTGGGCTGCGGGGGCCTCCGATGTGCAGGTGGCGCTGAGGGGCTCCTTTGCTGGCAGGGAGGCTATTGCTAACTAGCGACAGGTGCTCTCCCCCTACGAGGGCACTTGGACGGTGGGGGGAGGGGTGTGCTGGGGAGGGGGAGGGGGGGGAGGGGTCAAACTCAACCTGGGTGTCTAGTGTCTTTTGTGTTCTGATAGTAGAGCGAATGTCAGGGTGGGTTTAGTTCTCCTTCTGGGATGGGCTGGGGGGACTGCCTTGGGGTCCGTGGGGCTTTGTGGTGCTGTGGCCGTGGGCCCCGGGTCGGACGTGCCATGGCCTCCCTCCCCTGGTGGATCCCGGTGAACAGCGGTGCCTATTGGGGTCAGTGGGGGAGCTGGCTCCCTGGGAAGACATTTTGTCTCCCAGTCCTTCCCTCCCCATCCCCGAACACCTATGTCCACCCGCTCCATCACTTTACCACTTATATAGGGTCTTGGGGCACATCGCCGGTCCCTGTATGGCGTCTCGCCTCGTTTGCCGCACACGCACCACACACGCTATCCCGTGGCGTCCTGGGCCCCAATTTTAATATACAACTTTGACACTCCCACTTATAACATTTTCATGTGACACACATGTAGGGACTTTGGGGTGGGCACACTTTTCGGCATCCAGAGGGGGAGCGGTTTTATCAGCTTCACCTCTGGTGCCGGTGCCCACTGTTAAACCACATACAGACACTGAGGGCTCGGGGTGGGGGGATGTGTGGCTGCCTTCCCCACATCCCACCCCTCTGTTTTAAATGCACATTATTACAACACGCATCAACACCATACTCGAGCAGGAGGATAGAGGCTAGGGGTCTTCTTACACCCCTGTTCGCTACCGGCCATCAGGGGTTGGGGTCCGGAGGAGGAACAGGTGGTCTGGTCGGGGTCCTGGGCTGTCGGGCTGCCTCGCCACTCTGGGGCCCTTGGCGGTCTGCTTGTCTCCGTCCTAGAAGGTAGGGGGTCCATCTCCTGGGTCCGGGGGCTGGTGGCTCTACTGGGGCATCGGTACCTGGACCTGGGAGCATAAAGCGTGTATGGGGTGTGTGAGTGAGGGTACAGCGTCATTTCTTGATGTCTTGGTCAGTTAGTGAGAATGTATGTGTTTAAGAGGGAGGGAACGTATGTCTTTGTCTGCCTGCCCTCTCGCCTGGCGCAACTCAGGCCTTACATTTAATTGGGGGCCTATTTCCCCTCCGTCACTCCCCGTCGGTGACTGATGCCCCTGCCTACTGGTGCGTCGGTGGTCAATCCGGTTCGGACCTGGTGCGTTCCTGGCCGGGCCTTGGGGGGCCGGTGTGTCAGTCGTCCGATGCGCTGGGCCGATATCTTCCTTTGGTTGGTTGGGGCACCTCTTTTAGGGGTGCCAGGTTTGGGATTGTTGGGTGGTGCCTGCTCGGTGGCTCGGCGGGACACGGATCCAGCGTCTCTGCTCGTTCGATCACCTGTTCTGTGCGCGCCGTGCGTGGTCGGTTCATTGGCAGGTTGGACCGGCCCTGGCCTTTGTTGGATGCCTGATCTCGGCGCTCTGCGTTGCACGGGATCAGGACTCCTGAGCTGGTACAACTTGGTGTCCAGGTGCTGGCTGAACTTGGCCTGGGGATGCTATCCATCCGCTGCGGCTACCGGTGGGGCGCCCCGACGTGGGGCAGGGGTGGGGCATTGGAATGTTGGCGGTGGGGATTGGCCCAGGGTGGTGGTGGCGCGTGGCGGGGGCCCCTCGTCGGGCGGTCCCTTGTCGGGTCTCTGCTGGGGGATGGGGCGCCCCTGGGCCCCGGCTCTCCCGGTCCATGGACCGGCCCGCCCTGGCACGGCTGGTTGCCGGCGGGGCCCCTGGGCTCGTCACTGCTGCCCCCGGGCACCTGTATAGTAGCCACTGGACGTTCCCCTGGGGTTCTCCTTTGCTCCTCTCTTGGGGGATGTGGTCGGCCCCGCCCGGGTCTGCCTGGGGCTCTGGGGGTCCTTTGGACGTCTTGGCTCCGATCTCCTTCATGTCTGCATTGATGCCTGCTCACACCAGCTATCGAACACTCTTATGGAGAAACCTTATATGCACCAGCATGCTAACACACACACATAGATGTGGGGTCTCTGGTGTTTAAGGATATATTATTGGGCTGAGGTTATCATTACTAGAGCTTGATTAATCGGTACCATGAGTTTTTCTGTGACATTGTTGTATTTTTATATCCATTCTTGTGTGATGTGGTTGTGTAGTTCTTAGTTCACGACGTTAGGTTTGTTTTGTCAATGTTCCTTTTTCGTGTTTTGTTTTGTTTTTCCCCTCTCTCTCTGCTGTCCTGTGGGTATGGAGGCAGACTTCAATGTTTTCCTGTGTTTTCTTTGTTCCCTTTCCTCTCTTTTATTTTCAACTAGGCGAGTATTTTCAAAAGTCAGCTCAGTCAAAAATCACGGCCAGGTTCTTCACTTGTAAAGAAGGTTTCAAAGACAGTGATTCTAGTTTTGGTAAAAGTTTCTCTCTCTGAGCCTCAGGACCGAGTACTAACACTTTAGTTTTGTCCTGGTTGAGCTGCAGAAAGTTTTCTGCCATCCAGGAATGAATGTCTAAAATGCAGTTAAAAAGTGCATCCATTGGCCGTGTGTCATTGGGAGACATGGAGATGTACAACTGTGTATCATCGGTATAACTGTGAAAGTTAACTCCATGTCTTCGAATGACACTGCCAAGAGGAAGCATTAAAAGGTTGAAAAGCACTGGGCCTAAAATTGAACCCTGGGGCACACCACATGTGATCTTGTGGAGCTAAGAGGAGCAGGTATCTAAACTTGCCATAAAAACAAGCTAGATAGGATGTGAACCAATTGTGAACAGCACCAGAGAGGCCAATCTGTTTTAATTGGGTTAAAAGAATAGTGTGGTCAACTGTATCAAAGGCAGCACTTAGATCCAGTAGAACAAACACTGACACCTTCCATAGGTTAATCTTCAAATAGGTCGTCTCTGTGCTGTGGTTCACCCTAAAACCAGACAAAAATCTATCTAGGACATTATGAGCGTTAATAAAATCATTAAGTTGAATTGAAACAAGATTTTCTAAAATTTTGCTTAAAAACTGTAAGTTATATATACCGGTCTGAAATTGTTAAAATCATTGAAATCTAAATTGCTCTTCTTCAGCAGGGGCCTCACCACCGCCCCTTTTAAAGGCGGCAGGACAAACCCCCGTCTAAAGGAAGCAATTCATCATGGTCAAAATCACATCTCTAAAAGATCCATAAGACCTGTGATGCAGAACTGGGTGAACCACTTCAGTGGATCTTCAACCTTAGCCTGCAGCTTGGGAGAGTGCCCACCCTCTGGAAGACATCCTGCATCGTTCCAGTCCCGAAAAATCACCAGCCCAGTGAACTGAATGACTTTGACTGGTGGCACTTACATCACATCTTATGAAGACGCTGGAGCGGCTCTTCCTCAGCCTCCTCAGACCCCAGGTTCAGCACGCCCAGGACAACCTGCAGTTTGCGTACCAGCCAGGTGTTTGTGTGGAGGATGCCATCCTCTACCTGCTACACAGAGCCTACTCCCATCTGGACGGGAAGGGAAGCGGCACAGTGAGGATTCTCTTCTTGGATTTCTCTAGTGCCTTCAACACCATCCAGCCACCTATGCTCCGGGACAAACTGAGCAGGATGGGAGTGGACCCCCACCTGGTGGACTGGATCTCTGACTACCTCTCTGACAGGCCACAGTACCTCAGGCTGAAGGACAGCACGTCTGACACTGGTCAGCAGCACTGGAGCACCCCAGGGAACAGTGCTTGCCCCTCTCCTCTTCACCCTGTACACCTCGGACTTCTGTTACAACTCGGAGCTGTGTCACCTACAGAAGTATGCCAATGACACAGCCATTGTTGGGTGCATCAGGGACGACAGAGAGGAGTAGTATCGGAGACTGGTGGGGGACTTTGCTGCATGGTGCCACACCAACCACCTACAGCTCAACACCTCTAAGACGAAGGAGCTGGTAATTGACTTTGGGAGGTCCAGACCAAAAGTAAAAGAAACACACATTACACATGATACACAATAAAGCAAGAGTAAGATCAAAAAAAGCAAGAGAGCATGAACACATTTCATACATATGACATCAATCATTTAATCGAAGGCAATTCTAAACAAATGGGTTTTTAGTCTCGATTTAAAGCAGTTCAGAGTTTCAGCAGCTCAACACTCGTCAGGAATTCTGTTCCAGATAAGGGGAGCATAGAAACTGAAAGCTGCTTCTCCATGTTTAGTTCTGAGTCTAGGGATGTTTAGTAGGCTAGAGTTGGAGGACCCGAGTGGTCTTGGGGATTGGTGCCGTGACAACAGGTCTTCAACATATTTTGGTGCTAAGCCATGTAATGATTTATAAACCAGTAGAAGTATTTTGAAATCTATTCTCTGAGCTACAGGGAGCCAGTGTAAGGACTTTAGAACTGGGGTGATGTGCTCTACTTTCCTGGTTCTAGTGAGGACGCGAGCAGCAGCGTTCTGGATCAGCTGCAGCTGTCTGACATTTTAGACAGACCTGTGAAAATGCTGTTGCAGTAATCAATCAGACTAAAGATAAACGCATGGATGAGTTTTTCGAGGTCCTGTTGCAACATCAGTCCTTTAATCCTAGAAATGTTTTTCAGGTGATAGAACGCTGACCTTGTTATTGCCTTTATGTGACCCTGGAGGTTCAGGTCTGAGTCCATTACTACACCTAGGTTTCGAGCCTGATCAGTAGTTTCTAGCTGTATTAACTGAAGCCGTGTGCTGACTCTTGATTGTTCCTCTTTGGGTCCAAAAATAATTACTTCAGTTTTTTTTCTCTATTCAGCTGGAGAAAGTTATGGCACATCCAACCATTTATTTGGTCAATGCATTTATTTAGGGTTTGAATGGGTTCAGAGTCACCTGGTGACATTGTAATGTAAAGCTGAGTGTCATCCGCATAGTCATGGTAGCTAATGTTATTGGTTGCTATAATCTTGCCTAGTGGGAGCATGTAGATATAAAATAAGAGGGGCCACAGGATGGAGTCCTGGGGCACCCCACATGTGATTTCTGTTCGTTCTGATAAAAAGTTTCCTATTGAAACATAGAAGTCCCTGCTCTTTAGGTAAGACTCAAACCAGCCAAGTAGTGTACCAGAAAGTCCGACCCAGCTCTCCAGTCGTTCCAGTAATATATCATGATCAACAGTGTCAAATGCTGCACTGAGGTCCAACAGAACCAGCACTGTGGTTCTACCACAGTCTGTATTTATGCGGATGTCATTGAATACTTTGACGAGGGCAGTCTCGGTGCTGTGGTGAGCACGGAAACCAGACTGAAAAACATCAAAACTGTTTTTTCATTGTTATGAAGCCATTTAACTGCTGAAACACCGCTTTTTCAAAAATCTTACTGATGAATGGAAGATTAGAGATCGGCCTGTAGCTCTGCATTAACGTGTTGTCCAGATTCTTCTTTAGTAGTGGTTTAATAACTGCTGTTTTTAAAGCCTGGGGGAAGACACCTGACAGGAGGGATGAGTTCAGGGAAGCAGTTGCATTATATTCTAAAGTGCGAAAATGATCAAATAAAATACACTACTGTTCAAAAGTTTGGGGTCACATTGAAATGTCCTTATTTTTGAAGGAAAAGCACTGTACTTTTCAATGAAGATAACTTTAAACTAGTCTTAACTTTAAAGAAATACACTCTATACATTGCTAATGTGGTAAGTGACTATTCTAGCTGCAAATGTCTGGTTTTTGGTGCAATATCTACATAGGTGTATAGAGGCCCATTTCCAGCAACTATCACTACAGTGTTCTAATGGTACAATGTGTTTGCTCATTGGCTCAGAAGGCTAATTGATGATTAGAAAACCCTTGTGCAATCATGTTCACACATCTGAAAACAGTTTAGCTCGGTACAGAAGCTACAAAACTGACCTTCCTTTGAGCAGATTGAGTTTCTTGAGCATCACATTTGTGGGGTCAATTAAACGCTCAAAATGGCCAGAAAAAGAAAACTTTCATCTGAAACTCGACAGTCTATTCTTGTTCTTAGAAATGAAGGCTATTCCATGCGAGAAATTGCTAAGACATTGAAGATTTCCTACAACGGTGTGTACTACTCCCTTCAGAGGACAGCACAAACAGGCTCTAACCAGAGTAGAAAAAGAAGTGGGAGGCCGCGTTGCACAACTGAGCAAGAAGATAAGTACATTAGAGTCTCTAGTTTGAGAAACAGACGCCTCACAGGTCCCCAACTGGCATCTTCATTAAATAGTACCCGCAGAACACCAGTGTCAACATCTACAGTGAAGAGGCGGCTGCGGGATTCTGGGCTTCAGGGCAGAGTGGCAAAGAAAAAGCCATATCTGAGACTGGCCAATAAAAGAAAAAGATTAGGATGGGCAAAAGAACACAGACATTGGACAGAGGAAGACTGGAAAAAAGTGTTGTGGATGGATGAATCCAAGTTTGAGGTGTTTGGATCACAAAGAAGAACGTTTGTGAGACGCAGAACAACTGAAAAGATGCTGGAAGAATGCCTGACGCCATCTGTTAAGCATGGTGGAGGTAATGTGATGGTCTGGGGTTGCTTTGGTGCTGGTAAGGTGGGAGATTTGTACAGGGTAAAAGGGATTCTGAATGAGGAAGGCTATCACTCCATTTTGCAACGCCATGCCATACCCAGTGGACAGCGCTTGATTGGAGCCAATTTCATCCTACAACAGGACAATGACCCAAAACACACCTCCAAATTGTGCAAGAACTATTTAGAGAAGAAGCAGGCAGCTGGTATTCTATCGGTAATGGAGTGGCCAGCGCAGTCACCAGATTTGAACCCCATTGAGCTGTTGTGGGAGCAGCTTGACCGTATGGTACGCAAGAAGTGCCCATCCAACCAATCCAAATTGTGGGAGCTGCTTCTAGAAGCGTGGGGTGCAATTTCTCCAGATTACCTCAACAAATTAAAATCTAGAATGCCAAAGGTCTGCAATGCTGTAATTGCTGCAAATGGAGGATTCTTTGACGAAAGCAAAGTTTGATGTAAAAAAAAACCCTATTTCAAATACAAATCATTATTTCTAACCTTGTCAATGTCTTGACTCTATTTTCTATTCATTTCACAACGTATGGTGGTGAATAAGTGTGACTTTTCATGGAAAACACAAAATTGTTTGGGTGACCCCAAACTTTTGAACGGTAGTGTATGTTTCGCAGAAAGGTTTGATAAACTAATAAAAGCAGTTCCGCCTCCCCTTTTGCTACTCTGCGAATAAGTTAAAGGAGCTGTATGTAAGAAATGTATTTCAATTAATGATAAAATGGCCCTGATATGTCACCAGACATTAAGAAATCATGTTCATTTCAAATACTTATATCACTGACAACAGTAGTACGGCCAGGATATTGTCATTTATAAATTGAAGTTGCATCCCTCAACTGATGATGTTGTCATCTTGTGTTTTGGCCTGAAGCTTCGCCCTCCACCTATCTACCAATCACAAAGTCAGTAGTGTTTCGGCATCGGGGTTGTCAGCTCTGCTCTAGTTACTACAGCTGCAGCTACAAAAGTGTTTCGGATAAAAAATGTCTATTATTACACCTAAAAGACCTCGTTATCATTCAGAAATACGTCGTGACAAAGTCTGAAATAAAACAAGGATTTGTATAGGAGATGCCTTTGCAAGATGGAGACGGCTGAAAACAGAAGCATTTGAAGACAGACACCAACGTTGCTAATTTAATCCTGGACAGGTAAGATTCATACATGTTTGGCTAACTTGTGCTTCATGTAAATGGACATTTCAAATATTAATGACAGTCAAACAAAGTTATGCATGTTCGTGCAAAGTAACGTTAAGTTAGCGCATACGGAGGAGGAGGGTCATCGAATTGAAAAGGTAAGGAATTGTTTGGGAAATAAAAACGAGTCGTCATTGTTAACATTAGCGATGCATTATCAGAGCCCGTTTCTCTGTCATTATAATTACACATAATTAACAGAAGAAAAAAAAAAATAGTGTAGGACTCGTCACTTGCCATAGGAAGCTCCTTGTAGCAGCCTACGTTCCTGCTGGATCCTGCAGCCTATCTAGTAACCTTAAGTCGGGAGGGGATACATCGCTCTACAGTAATTTAAAAGTGATTGCAGTACCAGTTTTGGCCACAATCTTACATACGGCTTCTTTTAGGTAACATTTGGTGGGGAGGCCTCTGGAAGAACAGCAGGGGCATGTGCACTCAGTCATGTTTCTGTTAAAAATAAACAACGAATATTATGGTCCGAATTTAGATCGTTTATGTTATATATATATATATATATATATATATATATATATATATATATATATATATATATATATATATATATATATATATATATATATATATATATATATATATATATATATATATATATATATATATATATATATATATATATATATATATATATATATATATATATATAACACATATATATACATATATACATACACATATATACATACACATATATACATACACATATATACATACACATATATACATACACATATATACATATACATACACACACACACACACATATACATACACACATACATATACATACATACACACATACATACACATACATATACATACATACACACATACATACATATACATACATACACACATACATACATATACATACATACACACATACATACATATACATACACACATACATACATACATATATTTATATACATATATTTTTTTTTTATCCCACAGTTTTTCCCCCCACTATTTATCACCCAGTGCTCCTACCTAGTTCTAGTCCTGGGGTTCCGCTCAGCACCAGAGATGGGGACTTGAGTTTGAGACTCAGACTCGAGTGCGACTTAAGTGCGACACAGTGACTTCAGACTTGACTTGAGACTCGTCCTCAAAAGACTTCAGACTCACTCGAACTGCGGGACTCATGAACAATGTTTATTTTTAGGAAACAACTGATGAGCTCGCTGTTATTCCCCTCCCTCCTTTACCTATAACCTCCCCACGTCAGTGTTTCCCACACAGACGAATCTGTGGCGGTGCGCCACAGATTAAACTCCGACCGCCACAGATTCAACACCGACCAAAAAAATAAATTAAAAAAAATCAACACCGATCATCACATATTGCGTTTCATTTTTCTTTTTTACGCTATTTAAAAACAAGCAGCGTATTCCCTGCTCTCTCTTCGTCTCTGTCCCTCTCACTCTCTCTCTCTCTCTCTCACACACACACACACACACACACACACGTCTGTCTGAATCACCTGTGTAAGGCGTGGCCTATTTGGTGCAGAAAAGACGGCTGGCAAAAGGTTGGTATCTCTTGAACACTTAACACACAATCACAGATTAAAAAGTGCTATAAAATATTTTATATTCTGAATACAATAGTTTCAGTGTGTTGATGTTACTGTAGGTCCCGACCCTTAGCAAACAAGCGATTGAGTCTTCTTTAGTAAGTTAACTATAGTTGCAAGTTTGCGGTAAAATATAGGGTGTTAAAATTAATGTAATACAGTCTGTGTAACCAATTATTAACTTTATTTTAACTTATTAACCTTTAGGAATCAGGATATCCCTTTAGGAATCCCCTAAATGTATGTACTGTACTGTGTGTTCATGCTACAAGGTAAAATACAGATATTAACTTAAGAGTAAACCATTCTTGGTCTTTTGGTAAGGTTGCAAAACTAATTACATATCAAAATCAAAGCTGATACTGTATGCTAATAGATAAAAGGACTCATAATAATATTACATGCTCTGAATTCCTTATATATAGCTATACGGTGTTGGATGGGACGCTGTAGGTGATGATGAAACACTTATAACCGGAGACTTAATATAATAAAGAGACTTGAGACTCGACTTGGACTCTAGCTCAGAGACTCGACTTGGACTCTAGCTCAGAGACTCGACTTGGACTCTAGCTCAGAGACTCGACTTGGACTCTAGCTCAGAGACTCGACTTGGACTCTAGCTCAGAGACTTGTGAGCATCTCTGCCCCGCACTGAAACCCAAGCCTCCTTCATGCTCAGGGAGGGAGCAGGCCCTTCTTTTCACCTGATGGGGCGGGTTTCTCCGGCTGGACGTAGTGCGTGGAAGGATCACGTTATTCCAGCCAGATCCTCCCCAACCCTTCAGGCTCCCCGGCCAGCCAGGAGGAGGCAGTATATAGCCCTAGGACTAATGCATGTTTTTGTGGGAGTAGCTCACATTAGCTGCTCAAGGTAACACGGGGAGAACATGCAAACTCCACACAGAAGGGCCCTTTCACCAACCCCACCCAGGGTGTGGGTGCTGATGATGTGCGGGAACAAATACACCCACAGCGTCCCCGGCGGTAATCGAATCCAGGACTTTCTAGCTGTGAGGTGAGCTACGCTACCAGCTGAGTCACCGTGCCCCCCGATAAAAAATAAATACAATTTTTTAAAAAGTGCGACATTACTAGTGGTTAGAAATGGAGTAACTGTATTTTTTACTGGAGGTGAGACTTTTGGTAGATGTTTGAGATTATTTGGGTTGCATTTGTTCGGTTTATGATTATTCGGCCGCTCTCTGCTGATAATAACAGCTATGAATGATTTAGGGCAAGGTCCAAGTCCGATATGTGAACAGTTAAAATCAGGATTTCATAGGAGCAGGAACCAGCTGCACATCAGGATGTGGTGGAAGGGGCAGAGAGGGCACAAGCAGCTGGGGCTGGTGTGGTTGACAAGGGGGGACGTGGGCATGCCAGGCTCTTAACAGGCAAGTACCTTGTCTGTTAAGATGTAATCCATCCAGCCCAAACAATTGACTGTGCCCAAAAAAAATGTTAAAATTGTCAATAAAACCAATATTGTGCATCACGGTGGCAAAGGAAAGCCAACTGTTCAGAGATAAAAGCCTGTAAAACAACCAATTCCTCTGCTGATGGTAGGGGTGGGCCCAGAAAGAAAAACAGACGTGTGTATTTTAAAAGATTAAAGTGAATAAAATCCGGCTTCAGGAGCTCAGACTGCTGTTTATGAATGTCATTGGTTCCAGCGTGAGTTATAACTCTGCTGAACAGATCCTGGACCACATCCAACGTCACACAACTGTGAGTAATGTCCTTTACGGTGGCTCAAGGAAAACAGAGTGAGAGCTCCTCTCATCCTTAAATTCCTAATAATATAATCTTCGATGATTAGCGTGGTGGGCGGCTGGTCTGCAGGTTGATGCTGGGCAGAGGATCTTTCACCGTCCAGGACCTGCTGGATGTTGGGCAGATTAGCTTCCCCAGGACTGCAGCGATGTGCAAGTCGGTGCCAAGGGCTCATTCCGTGGGTTCGGAGTGTAGTGGAGCATTCATCAGTGAGTCCTGGCTGCAGTCCTGGGTTTGGCGTGACGTGGAGAGCGGATGTTGGGAGGGGATAGGCGCCAGTCCTGCGGAACTGCAGGACTTCAGGGCAGTCGGAGGGACATTCAGAGAAAGATAGTCGTGCCCCAGGGCACCAAAGCGGTTTGACAAAGGCAGGCCGGGTGAAGGAGAGCGGTGGCTGCCGGGCCCGACCGTGGACCAGGCACCCTGGAGTACCGGTGTTTAGCTGATGAGGGCTTTTGGCTTAGCCCCCTGATGGAACCAGCACTCTTCCTCAGCACCAGTTGTTGCACTGCCGGCGTTTGGCAGTTAGAGTCTGCTTGGAGATCCAGCGATGGATTCCCCCTCCGCAGCTTCACCGGGCTGGCAAGGAATTCTGTTCGCCAGCCGAGCGCATCTGTTCGCCAGCCGAGCGCATCAGTTGAATGGACGCCGACGCATGCGCACTGATAAATCACACTGCATGTGGAAGGCCTACTAGTGCAGCTAAGGGTAAACCAGTATATTACAGTGAGGCAAAAAAGTATTTGGCAGCCACCGATTGTGCAAGTTGTCCCACGTAAAAAGATGAGAGATGTCTGTAATTTTCGTCATAGGTACTCTTCAACTGTGACAGAATGTAAAAAAATTATTTAAAAAAATTTAATCCAGGAAATCCTATCGTATGATTTCTTAAAGAATTTATTTGTATAATGGTGCAGAAAATAAGTATTTAGCACCTACCACCAAGCAAGAACTCTGGTCCTCACAGACATGTTACTACTTCTTTAAGATGTGCTTCTATCCTCCACTCGTTACCTGTATTAATGGCACCTGTTTGAAGGTGTAGACAGGTGTCTTTTATACTGATAACAACTTCAAACAGCCAGACTCCAATCTCCATCATGGTCAGGACCAGAGAGCTGTCCAAGGACACCAGGGACAAGATTGTACACCTGCACAAGACTGGGATGAGCCAATCTACAATAGGCAAGAAGCTTGGTGAGAAGAGAGCAACTGTTTGAGCAATTATTAGATTAGGAAATAATTAAAAGAACACTGACAATCTCCCTCAGCCTGGGGCTCCATGCTAGATCTCCCCTGGTGGGGTACAAAAGATCCTGAGAACGGTGAGGAAACAGCCCAGAACTACACAAGGGGAACTGGTCAATGACCTGAAGAGAGCGGGGACCACAGTAACAAAAGTTACTATTAGTAACACAGTACGTTGTCATGAATTAAGATCCTGCTGTGCTTGAGAGGTCCCCCTGCTTAAACCAGCACATGTCCAGTCCCGTCTAAAGGTTACCAGAGACCATCTGGATGATCCAGAGGGGGATTGGGAGAATGTTATTTGGTCAGATGAGACCAAAATAGAACTATTTGGTATAAACGCCACTCGCCGTGTTTGGAGGGGAAGAATGATGAGTTCCATTCCAAGAACACTATACCCACTGTGAAGCATGGGGGTGGAAGCATTCTGCTTTGGGGCTGTTTTTCTGCAAAGGGGACAGAATAGTTGTCTAGTTTTAGTAGAAGACCTTTTTTAGACATTGAATTTAAAACAGAAATTTTAATCCTGTGCAATTAAGTATATGATTTGCTTTTTTACCTTAAATTCTGCACCAAAAACGTCCCTTCCAATTCTGGTTACCCAAGTCAAAGCAATCAGAATGAGATCGAGTTGAGCGGCTTTTAGCCAATCAAACTGTGCTCCTTTGATCACGTGATACTGGTGAGTTGGGCTGGGCCAAAGGTTAACTGACAGCTAACGGTCTGTCACATGATCAAAGGATGCTTCTCATTTACGAATGCATATTCAACATTGTAAAATAAAAGCAATCTCTCCATGTTGCCAATTGGGCGACCAGCATCACAGCATTATTTTGTAGCCTGATACCTCCCCAAACTGTTCTAGAAAAGATAAAAACGGTGGGTGGGGTTGTAACATACAGCACGACATCATCCAGATGCAGCAGAATAATCAGCTGCATCTACTGAAACCCTCTTTACACAGATTTTCTCATCCCATTTCTGCTAGCGGTTTTAGGTTCATTTAATTAAATTCAGTTTATTTATATAGCGCTGATTCACAGCAGAGATCCTCTCAAGGCACGTCACAATAAAATGCATTACAATACAATCATACAAACGTTTCAATCAGTTAATTGTGAACAGTAAAGAAAGAGGAACTTCTCTTTTTTCAGACTAAACTTTTTGATGAATGTTCATCTACCCAGAAAATGTTCAAAATTGTCCATAATTTGACTGACTTTCTTTGCTTGGAGTCCTTTTCTTTTAAGTTCATTTTTTAGAATCTTTGTGTGTTCATGCTTTGCGCATCTGAATAGCTGGAAACGATTACCCGACTGCTTTAATGCACCGTTTGCTTCTACAGCTGCCTGTACTGACTAAACCTGTCAGTATTCAGGTTTTGGGAAGAGGAAAATGATATTAGAAAATACAGAGGGGGGTACAAACGGAGCAACAGTTTGAGTTTAAGATTATATATATTTTCCATCTGCTTCTAAATTATGCACTACCTGGTATTGGTCTGCCCCATTAAATACCACCAAAGAAAAGTATGTGGTTGTGAAACAAACCAAATTAATAAAAAGGTTCAAGGGGTGTGAATACTTGTGCATGTCTTTAAAAGACAGACGTCTCAGAGGTTTCTACTGGGACCAGCTGGAGCCACCCTCCCAGTTTGGGGCCCATATCCTCTTCTAACCTCCTGTTTAGCATCAAAGGAGTACAATATCCTCAGATATACATCTCTCTGTTTAGACAGGGTTACTTACAGAGGAGGAACCTGCATGATGTCACCAGTAAAAGCTTTTAACTTCTCCTCCATGCTCTGGCTGGTTATGTGTTCTAGAGGGACAGAACAGAAAACACCAATATACCACTGCTGCAGAAACTCTGCTGTACAGAAATTTTTTTTAAGGAAGTTATATTTACCAAACTCTTTCTCCAGAATCACGGTGCCAGTGGCATCAAGAGTATCTGTTGCTTTTCCCAGCTCCCCCACAGCCATGTATTTCTTAGAGAAAGTCATTGGAAAACAAAAATGAAATCTAATCACCATTAGATGAATTTCAAAGAAACAGCGAAAAGTGCCACATTTACACACAAATGTGGCTGCTTTCAGCCACTCCCCTCACCCTCCCCCCAAAAAACAGATTGCAGTGAATCAGTCCACCTCACTACCGGGGTACATCATGAAAAAGTTCCAAGATATTTTTTTTAATTTCAGAAAGTTAAAGTCGTATAGATTCATGGCACAGAATGAAATATTGCAAGCCTTTATTTCTAGCATTAAAACCGTAAAACTCAAAACTGTCTCAGAAAATGTTTATACTGTGAAAAGTTAGATATTGAAAACTCATCCAGTCACACCCTAATCAGCTAATCAATTCAAAACACCTGCAGAGGTTTCCCGAGCCTCTAAAGAGTCCCTCAGTCTGGGTTAGTAGGACACAATCATTCGGAAGACTGGACAGGACACTGACACCCTTCACAAGGAAAGCCACAAGCCATAAAGAAGCTGGTTGTTCACAGAGGGCTGTATCTAAGCATATTTATAAAGTTGAATGGAAGGAAAAAGTACATCAGTAAGAGATAACCCCAACCTTGAGAGGATAGTCAAGCAAAATCCATTCAAAAGTTTGGGGGAGTGGACTGAGGCTGGAGTCAGAGCATTGAAAGCAACTACACACAGACCAATTATTTCCTGAGCCAAAGCCAACATCAGAAGTATCTTACCTGGGCTGAGGAGTGGTCCAAAGTCCTCTTTTCAGATGAAAGCAAAGTTTGAATTATATATGGGAATCAAGGTCCTAGAGTCAGAAGGAAGAGTGGAGAGGACCAGACTCTATGAGGCTTTAAGTCCAGTTTGAAGTTTCTACAGTCAGTTGCTGACGAGCATTATGGAGATGCTGATTTCAATTTCTTGCAGGACTTGGTACCGACCCACACTGCCAAAGTTACCAGAAGCTGCTTCAGTGACCATGGTGGGACTGAACTTGATTGGCCAGTAAACTGGCCTGACCTGAACCCAGTAGAGAATCTAGAGTATTGTTAAGAATCAAAAGGAACCTGGGCTTCCTGAACTTCAGCAGAACTACAGGCTGATTTCCTTCATGCCACGCCGCATTGATTCAGTAATTCAAGCAAAAGGAGCCCTAACCAGCTACTGAGGGCATAGAAAGGAAAAGACTTTTCAGAAGCCTGACATTTGTTTAAAATATCTGTTTTTATTGATCTTATGCGACATTCTGAGAAGATGAATTTGGGGCTCTCATTATTGGTAAATCAATCAAAATTACAAGAAATAAAGGCTCGAAATATTTCCCTCTGTCTAATGAATCCAAATGATCAGTTTCATTTTCTAAGATGAGACACAAATATTGAACTTTTAAGATATTCTAATTTTTTTAGATGAACCTGTAATGTTGAACTTTGGTTATGACCTGCAGATTAAACTAGATATTTACATAAAAACATTTAGCAACTGGAAGTAAGTTAAATCCTAACTGACCTCAAATAGGAAGTTTAGTCTGTTAATATCAGGGAGAAGAGCATGTCTTGTGACCCATTAAACAGCTGTACTTAAAGTGGTTCAGAATTCATCTTGCATATTTTGAGGAAGGTATGATTTGACTAATAATTAGGTATGCAACAGTAAAAACACACAAATAAAATAATCACAAATTGGTACGTTTTTGGGGTTTTAAAGTCACAGTTAGGTATGTTTTTGGTAAACTTTAATAAAAAAAATATACAAATGTGTATATGATTTTTTACTTTAATCAGCATGAAAAGTTAGAACCTTTTTTTCCCTCAATTCCCTCCTTTCATTTCCTGAAGTTACTTTGATTTTATGTTTTATAACATAAAAAAGTTGAAATTATAGGACTGGAGATTTGTTTGGATTAAAATGGTTTTTTTTTTAAGTAGTACAAGCAGACACAGCCAGAGTAGTTCTGTCTGTTGTGGAGAGTGTAATCTCTTCAGCAATCATCTGTTGGGGTAGCAGCATCAGAGCCAGGGATTTATAAATGGTCAACAACCTGATAAAGAAGGTTCTGGTTCTGTTCTGGGGACGACTGTGGAACCTCTGGAGATGATGATGCAAAGAAGGATTCTTCATAAAATCAAGAACATTACAGTGAACCCTGAGCATCCTTTTTATCAGATTGTCATACAACAGAATGTCTTCAGTCAGAGGTTTATTCAGATCTACTGTAATACTGACCACTACAGGGGATGCTGCCTGCCCACAGCCATCAGCATCTAAAACAACTCTGATGAACCAAGTTGTGGCTGCTGTGATTTCACACTCTGCAAGTCCATGTTTAGCTTTAGCCCATCTGTCTTATTTCTAGTTTGTCTCAAAACCAAAATGGGACCAAAGTAATCTTGTTAGGCATTTGGCTGTTGACCAACTAATGGATAATGTAAATAGATAAATACCACAGTGAAATAAAACATGACAAGTTGTGTTTTGGGATGTTTTAAGGACTGTGGAGAACAAATTCGCGCCATCTTTTCTCAAGATGGCGCCTGTGTGTCTGGCTGGCCGTCTGACGCTTGCACTATCTGTATTTGTCCTGTCTTTGGTTTCTGTCCAGAAGACCATAAACTCTCTGTTGGTATATGATCGCCAAGAGTTACTAAAAATCAAAACCTCTGGAAACTTTATGGCAAGTTGTGGTTGGGGGATCAAAAAACTTTTCCTCCGCCGCTTTTGGCAGATGTCCCCGCTTACCTGCTCCGTGGATCTCAATTTCCCCAGAGGCGTAGACGCAGAGGAACGCGTAGCGGCTGACTAGTCAGAATTAAAGCCTGGCTGGTCTCCTCTTCCAACGTGGCTCGGAAGAGATTTCCCTGGGGCTTGTCACAGGAATATGGAACCTGTCTTCGCCAGTTTATTTCTCGCCGCACCCTCGCTCAAGTTGGCACCTGGCTGGTACCTGTTGCTGGCCCGTATGTGGAGCTTCATACCGTGCACCCTCGCCTATCTCGCCGCCGGCACCCTGATGGAGTTGACCAACGCAACCTCAGGCCGCTGAGCCGGACAGCTCATGCAGCCGATATCCCGGCCCTGCCGGCTTCAACTAGATGTGCGCTGATGAACGCAAGATCGGTGATGAACAAGACTTTCATCATCCAAGATTTCTTCACTTCACATGCCTTGGATGTACTTTTTATTACTGAAACCTGGATAAATGTGGGTGAGTCAGCCGCCTTTACAGAACTTCTTCCTCCTGGTTGCATTTGTATTAATTCGCCGAGGATATCTGGCCGTGGAGGAGGAATCGCAACCGTTTTTAAAAACAGTTTGTATTATAAGCCTTTACCGCTTATGACGTTTTCTTCTTTTGAACTAAGCCTGTTTGAACTGGGTCGGTCAGACCCGGTATTGTGTGCTGTATTTTACCGGCCTCATAAATATAACAGAGACTTTATAAAAGAGCTCTCTGATTTCTTGGTTGGTGTTATGACAAACTATGACAGGATTTTATGTGTTGGTGATTTTAACGTGCATACCTGTTGTCCGTCTAAGCCACTGGCTAAAGACTTTTTAGACCTGGTTGATGCTTTTAATCTTGTACAATACGTTACTGGACCTACACAAGAACATGGACACACGTTAGACCTTGTTTTATCACATGATCTTTCTATTTTTAATGTTCAGGTATGTGATGCAGTCTTCTCTGACCACATGCCTGTTTTATTTGAGTTTAATATGCCCTGTCATGGCGCTAAACCAGGTGCTCCGGTGCGACACCGCCGCATGTTTATCCCAAGTATGTGAGGACTTTCTCTGTTACTTTAATGATAAGGTTGCAACTATCAGATCACACATTTTACCCCCCTCTTTTGACCCTTTCATACCAGTTACTTGCTCAACCATCTTAAACCGGTTTGAGCCTGTATCACTTACATCTCTCACAAAAATTGTTAATCAACTTAAACCCTCCTCTTGTCCCACAGACATTGTTCCGCCTCGCCTCTTTGAGGTGGTCTGGGAGACCATTGGACTTAATGTCCAACAAAGTATAAATAGTAGTCTTGTTTCAGGTGTTGTCCCAGCAAATTTTAAAGAAGCAGCTGTGGAACGCCTGTTGAAGACACCAAATTTGGACACATTAGTTCTTTCTAATTATAGACCCATCTCAAAGCTTCCATTTATTTCTAATATTTTTGGAGAAAACTGTATTTGTACAACTGCAGTCTTATTTAGAAGAAAATTGGATTTTTGAAATGTTTCAGTCTGGTTTTAAAGCCCTACATAGCACTGAGTCTGCACTTTTAAGGGCTTTTAATGATCTTTTACTTACTACTGATTCTGGCGACTCTGCTATACTCATGCTTTTGGACCTCACTGCAGCTTTTGATACAGTAGATCACAGAATTCTCATTTCCCGTCTCGAGCACTGTGTTGGTATCAGGGGTACTGCCTTGGAATGGTTCCGCTCTTATTTATCTGAGAGATGCTTTTCAGTGACGATTGGTGAGTTCACATCATCTACTGCTCCCCTGTCTTGTGGAGTTCCCCAGGGTTCTATTCTTGGGCCCGTCCTCTTTTCTCTATACATGCTTACTCTTGGTCTAATTTTTAAAAAGCATGGCATCTCCTACCATTTTTATGCGGACGACTCCCAAATCTACCTACCCTTTAAGAAAAATGATAAGAGCTCCCTGATACCTTTACTAGAATGCCTAAAGGAAATTAAAAGGCATGGATGGCTTTTAATTTTAATGAAGAAAAAACAGAGGTTATGGTGTTTGGACCCAGTCGAGCCTGTGGTGTCTCTTCTATAGACCTGGGCTCCCTGCATCCATATGTAAAGCCAATTGTCACAAACCTTGGAGTAAAAATGGATAGTGATTTTAAACTTGATAAACAGAAACTCAGTAGTTAAAACCAGTTTTTATCATCCGAGGCTTTTATCTAAAATTAAATCTATGGTATCTTTTAATGATTTTGAGTGTTTGATCCATCCTTTTATCTCAACCCCTTTGGACTACTGTAATGCACTATATATATTGGCATTAACCAGGCCTCCCTTGCCCGCTTACAGTTAGTCCAAAATGCTCGTCTTTTAACAGGAACTCGTAAGCCTGACCACATCATTCCCATTCTTGCTTCCCTTCATTGGCTCCCCGTCCATTTTAGAATTAATTTTAAGATTTTATTGTTTGTTTTTTAAGTCACAAAATTATTTGGCACCCAAATGTATTGCTGATCTTATCCATGTTTACACCCTCTCGAGAGCATTAAGATCAGTTGATCACCTCCGTCTTGTGGTGCCAAAAAGTAAAAGAAAGACCAGGGGGGGGACCGTGCTTTTGCAGTGGTAGCTCCTAAATTATGGAATGAGCTACCCATCCATGTCAAAATGGCCACCACCCTGGATGCTTTTAGATCTTGTTTAAAAACTCATTTTTACTCCATGGCTTTTAATACTACATAGGAGTTGTGTGGTCTTTTGTCTACGCATATCGTCTTTTATATTTTCTTATTTGTTTCACTGTATTTTAACTTTATCTTATTTTTCTGATATGTCATATGTTGTGCAGCACTTTGGTAACCTTGTTGTTTATAAATGTGCTTTATAAATAAAGGTGGATTGGACTGAAATTCAATCACATAAACTTTTATGGAATTTTTGTGCCTTTTCCACTTCTTAAATGTCTGACATTTACAATTCTTTATCAGTAAAAGTGACCCAAATGAGTCCATGTTTCTAACAAGTCATAATATGTAGTTTTACCAAACTCACCTTTGAACCAGTCAACATTGTGCTGAGCATTTTAGTTCCGTTCCCGACACCAACAACTGAAAAGAAAAGGAAGAGTGAGGAATGGTTTTTGCCTTTATCAAACTCACCATTTCAGACAAACACCTAAAACACCACAGTCAATGTGAAAAGGCCCGACTTGGGCCACACTGATGGAAGATCTGGTGTTGATTTGAATTCAAATATCACCAAACATCAGCAGTCGAGTTGAGGGGGAGCGGAGGGGGACGCCGCTCCACTTAGAAAGAAATCTGACATATAACGTCCCACCAGTAAAGGTCCCATCCTCCATCTCTTCCATTTTACAGTAAATATTGTATGGAAATATAAATCATAATTAGGCTTAGCCTATATGAAAAAATTTCATCATCAGAAAATGTTAGGTGTCCGCATGTTGAGCAAAAATAAACAGTCTAATAAAATCTGGGGGACAGGGGCACGAAACGCAATGATGAACATTGTTTTTGCCTGAGAGTCGGCCAGGTGAACAGAGTTTTCGTTTCATCTCGTTCCGACCTCTGGCATCTACAAAAACTGTTTACTTCATAAAATCTATACGTTCGCACAGAGTTCAAAAGTAAAAGTTCTCCTTCTGTAATGCTGCAGTTTTTTTTTTATTAACGACGTTATAATTTGGGACTAGTTTGTTTTCACCTTAGTGAGAAAGGAGTGACATGGCTGCTACGTACCCGTTTTAGACCAAGAGATGGATTTAACATGAAATCCATGTCTTGTTCATGTTTCATGGAAGTTAAATGCATGTAACACATTTTACAAAGGCCTACATGCTTTTACTCTGTTTTGTAAAAGTTTTAAAGAAGTTTTCATCATGACCTTAGCTGTCTCCATATCTGCATAAGTCATCACGTCGGTTAAACTCTGCCACTGCATTGGTCTAAAACGGATACGTAGCAGCCGTATCACTCCTTTCTCACTACGGCGAAAACAAACTAGTCCCGAATTAAAACATCGATCATAAAAAACTGCGCTATTACAGGAGGAGAACTTTTACTTTTGAACTAAGTGCGAACATATTTGTTTGAAGTAAACAGTTTGTAGATGCCAGAGGTGGGAATGAGATTCATTTTCTTAAGACATTTTCGGGGTTCACCTTATGGCAAAAGCTGCATTATAGAAGTGCAAACATGCCCAAAGGAGCGGCTGGTCAGCGGCATGTCCGGGATTATTTTTTTAAAGAAAACAATTAAAGGCGAGCTATTAATCTCAATAATTAACCTAGCCTGCTTTTTATCTAAAGACCACCCGACTCGCCACAGGTGTACGCACAGATCCCAGGATGCTACCCTCCAAACTAGCTAAGATGAACGAGCAACCGCCCACATCTCTAGTTAATAGGCTCTATGCACGACTCATTTCCACGTTTGAGATTAGGCCGCTCCCCCACTTCCGGTCCAGAAGGAGAAGCCACCGGAATGGCGGATACTCTGCAGTTTACTCGTCGTTTATTAGAGTTGACGAAAATTACAGTCAACGATGTGCGGAGGATTGTACAAGGATGCTGTAGAACACCGCAAAGTAAACTGGAAAAAAGGATTTAAATTATGCGTGTCATCTTATCTCTGCAATTCTGAAGGCAAGTCCCTGAAGCTCGCTAAGCTTAGCTAGTAGGACTAATGCTAAATTAAGACCTCCCATGTCTATGTAAATAAACGTTATTGTTATGTCACCCAGTTAATGTAAATTGTTTGTACTTTTTGTTTTCAAGTGTCAGGGAGAAACCGGGCCACCAGTGAGATCTCAGTTAGAGCTCATTGGATGAAGAAAGCAGCCGAACCGCACCAGCTGAGAGTAGGATTAGTAGTGAAAAGTTTTGTTAAACATCTTCTGGAATTTTACTGTTATACCATGTTTCAGTTTGGCCAAAATTATTGGTAAATAACTGCTCTTAACTAGTAATGGGATAAAGATTATACATGGGTAAGACAAATAAAAATGTAATACAGTAATATTCATGTTGGAGTAGAGCAGAAAACCGAAACAAAATCTGTGCTGGAACAATGGTTATGCGGTTATACAGTAGCTGAGTGTGGAACGTCAGGTGTATTCAAGTCACTATATGAAATTGTAATCAAATGTTAAAATGTTATGATAGCTACCAAATGAGAATAAGTTTTTATGTGATTAAGTTTTATGCAAAATGTTTGTCAATCTTCCAAAAGAGCAGTGACAGTTCATTCACACACACACACGTCCTACTCAAAAAAAATTGCATATTGTGATAAAGTTCATTCTCTCAATAATGTAATGATAAAAATTAAACTTTCATATATTTTAGATTCATTGCACACCAACTGAAATATTTCTGGTCTTTTATTATTTTAAAACTGATGATTTTGGCATACAGCTCATGAAAACCCAAAATTCCTATCTCAAAGAAATTTTCTGCCACACTTTTTCCTTCCCACAGACTTCCCACTGAGGTGCCTTGATACAGCACTCTGGGAACAGCCTATTCGTTCAGAAATGTCTTTCTGTGTCTTACCCTCTTGCTTGAGGGTGTCAATGATGGCCTTCTGGCAGCAGTCAGGTCGGCAGTCTTACCCATGATTGGGGTTTTGAGTAATGAACCAGGCTGGGAGTTTTTAAAAGCCTCAGGAATCTTTTGCAGGTGTTTAGAGTTTATTAGTTGATTCAGATGATTAGGTTAATAGCTCGTTTAGAGAACCTTTTCATGATATGCTAATTTTTTGAGATAGGAATTTTGGGTTTTCATGAGCTGTAAGCCAAAATCATCAGTTTTAAAACAATTAAAGACCTGAAATATTTCAGTTGGTGTGCAATGAATCTAAAATATATGAAAGTTTAATTTTTATCATTACATAATGGAAAAGAATGAACTTTATCACAATATGCTAATTTTTTGAGAAGGACCTGTATATATACACATGCATATACACACATATACACTCAGCAAAAAAAGAAACGTCCTCTGACTTTCAACTGTTTTTACTTTCAGTAAACTTAATGTGTGTAAATATTTGTATGAACACTAAAAGAGTCAACACCATAAGACATAAACTAAAAATGTTTCACAGACATGTGACTAACAGAAATAGAATAATGTGTCCTTGAATGAAGGGAGGCTCAAAATCCAAAGTACCAGTCAGTATCTGGTGTGGCCACCAGCTGCTTGAAGTACTGCAGTGCATCTCCTCCTCATGGACTGGACCAGATTTGTCACTTCTTGCTGTGAGATGTTACCCCACTCTTCCTCCAAGGCACTTGCAAGTTCCTGGACATTTCTGGGGGGAATGGCCCTAGCCCTCACCCTGCCATCCAACCGGTCCCAGACGTGCTCAATGGGATTGAGATCCGGGCTCTTCGCTGGCCATGGCAGAACACTGACATTGCTGTCATGCAGAAACTCACGCACAGAACGAGCAGCATGGCTGGTGGCATTGTCCTGCTGGAGGATCATGTCCGGATGAGCATGCATAAAGGGTACCACATGAGGGAGGAGGATGTCTTCCCTGTACCGCAAGGCATTGAGATTGCCTGCAATGACAACAAGCTCAGTCCGATGGTGATGTGATATACCGCCCCAGACCATGACGGACCCCCCACCTCCAAATCGATCCCACTCCAGGGTACAGGCCTCGGTGTAACGCTCATTCCTTCGACGATAAACACGAATCCGTCCATCACCCCTGGTGAGAAAAAACTGTGACTCATCAGTGAAGAGCACTTTTTGCCACTCCTGTCTGGTCCAGCGAAGGTGTGTTTGTGCCCAGAGGCGGCGTTGCTGCTGGTGATGTCTGGTAAGGACCTGCCTTACAACAGGCCTACAAGCCCTCAGTCCAGCCTCTCTCAGCCTATTGTGGACAGTCTGAGCACTGATGGAGGGATTGTGTGTTCCTGGTGTGACTCGGGCAGTTGTTGTGGCCGTCCTGTACCTGTCACGCAGGTGTGATATTCGGATGTACCGATCCTGTGCAGGTGTTGTTACACGTGGTCTTCCACTGTGAGGATGATCAGCTGTCCTTCCTGTCTCCCTGTAGCGCTGTCTTAGGCGTCTCACAGTGCGGACATTAGCCACATCAGCAGTCCTCATGCCTCCCTGCAGCATGCCTAATGCACGTTCACGCAGATGAGCAGGGACCCTGGGCATCTTTCTTTTGGTGTTTTTCACAGTCGGTAGACAAGTCTCTTTAGTGTCCTGCGTTTTTAGAACTGTGACCTTAAATGCCTACTTTCTGTAAGCTGTTAAGGTCTTAACGACCGTTCCACAGGTGCATTTTAATTAATTGATTATGGTTAATTGAACATGTATGGAAAACATTGTTTAAACTCTTTACAATGAAGATCTGTAAAGTTATTTGGATTTTTACAACATTATTGTTGAAATACACAGTCCTGAAAAAGTACTGTTTCTATTTTTGCTCAATTTATATATAACAAATAGAATCTTAGACAGTGCAAAATTACAAAAAGTTGAAAGTGCAAAAAAAACAATGTACAGTAAAACTAATTTTTTTCATCATGTGCTCTAAGGAAAGCATAATGAGCAACATGAACAATAGAAATAGAAATTTAAACAGTGCTTGAAGGTGACCAAGTCTTTTACCCAGCCACAGCAGAATGTCTCGTAGCTTTCCAATGACTTATGGCTTTTGAATTCTTGTATGGTATACCTGATGCCAAAAACCAAGTAATCAACCATCTCCATGTAGGTGCACGGAGGTAAAGAGTCTAGATGTCTGTCCCATTCTGCTGCAGGCAGTTTGTATGGGTCAACGTTGTCCATGTCTGCCAGCTTCGCTAAATACCTCTGCTTGGAGCCGGTAGTGAGTTTTTCCACATAAGGACCCTTTTCTTTGGCCTTCTGCTTCTCCATTTCTTCTTAATGTTATTCGTAATTTCTCCGTTTAAATGCGCAATTCCAGTCGTCTTTTCTGCTCCGTCTCTGTGTCGCTCTGATAATGTTGCCCATGGCAACCGATAGTGTAGATTGACAACTTGGCCGACTGGCTCAGATCCCGCCCAAATTGTCACGTGTCTCCCCATTGTCGTCACGCGTCTCCCCATTGTCGTCACGTGTCTCCCCATTGTCGTCACGTCATTGTCAATAAAAACCAGCAGATTGCATCCAATCTTCATTCTGCAGCAATCCCTTATACCCCGAGTAAGAACGGGGGATAGTGGAAAGAAAGATAGCCTTTTAAACAAGAAGAACCATGTCAAGTATGGGCAGTAGGCCTGGGTGAAAATCGATTGAATGAATTAATTTGTATTTTTTGTTGCGGGCGATTATTCGAGTTTTTGTGTAATGCCGCATTTTTGGCTTCCCGGAGCTTCCGTAGAGTTAGTTTCACATAGCAGTATGGCAAGCGACAACAACAACTTCATAGAGCACACGAAACAGCAACAACAATTGACAACATGGTTACCGGTGAGAGTGGGAAGTTTGTTCCCAAGAAAGGAATTAAATAATCTGTTGGTTGGAACTGGTATTGGTTTGCTGCGACAGACTTGGAGCCAGAGACCCCACACTGCAACATTTGGTTAAAGTCCATCGCAGTCAAAGGCAGCAGCACCATAAACCTATTCCAACACCTGAAACACGCATCCAGCTGAATATGAAAAATACCAGTCTCTCAGAGACAAACAAAACTGCAGTGAATAACAAACCGTAGCTTAAAAAAAAACAGCTAACTCTAACCGAATCCTTTGCACAAGCCACCGAATATGACAGGAAAGGGGCACGGTGGAGAACAATCACCGAAGCAGATGGTACAAATATATACGCTAGCGTGGAGAAGACTGGGTTTATTCATTTCATTAAAACATTAGACCCCAGATATGAGCTACCCAGCCGCTTCAGTGAAGTCACCTTGCCCCAGCAATGGTAGCATGGTAGTGGAGTTTAAACTGATATGAATTAATGATAAGAATTTGAAAGGCTTAGCGCTTTCCCTCCACAAACCATTTATAAGTCCCCTATTAGGGCCTTTTTCTGAAGTCACCATCTAACCTGGTAGTTTTGTTTTAAATTGAGTTTTCTACCCCCTAAACTATCCTGGATTCTGGAAAATGTTCCTGTGGTGGAAATGTGCCCCTAGTGTCTTGGTTGAGGATTTCTTCTCTTATAGCAGAATCCCATCTGAAATACATGCTGATATCAGGGTACCCTGGGAGTGGTAACTTAGAACTTCAAATCACATGGACTTAAACATGCGGCAGACAGTGTTGATCTGGTGTTTCTTAGAAAGTCAAATAACAAAGAAAAAACTAAAAATGTTCTGCTTCCTTAACTGGTGATGTGTGTTAGCCTACCACATTATAGTCCCTCAGAAAAAAGGAAACTCAAAATGAATGGTAAAGGATTTCTTCTTTTATCAAATATGCCAGTTAACTTATGTGCATAGGCGGAGATCCCGGGGGGGACGGGTGGGACGGGTGTGGTCATATTATGTCGAACATAGACACCGATTACTGGGCGATATCTTTAGATTTTGATCACCGGTCGGAGATCCCTTTAAGACAGATCACCACCACAATAAATAAATAAAAAGTTGTCACTTCACGTTCGCTGGTCATTACAGGATTCTTCCACTATTATTATTCCATTGATGTGTGGTGGAGGCACGTTGTTCAAAGCTCTCTGTGTAAAACATAGAGCCGAAGATCCCGCTGGCCACACAGACCCAAACACACTATGAAAACTGAGAAAAGTGAGAGATCGATTAAATTGAAAGATAAACTATAGAGTATGTATATGGTTTGTGAATTTGTAAACGCTTTCTATTTTTAATTATTAAAATGAAACAAATATTTCAAGAATATATATTTAGATTTTGTGTATCTTTTCATTCAGTAGGACTTAGATAAAGTTATTAAATATAACAGTTATTCTCTAATAGCCTACAAAAATTTCTAAGGTTTATTAAAGAGATTTCAGTCATTTTGATACTTGAATTGATTTGAATTTTTTCTTTCTTGCCATATTCAGAAGGAAAATTTCAAATATATTAAAATCAATATGGAACTATTTGGATTTTAATAGCTTTCATTTTGTGTTATTTAATACAATTTTAATGACATTTTATCTTCACTCTCTTTGTTGTGAAAAAGTTAGATATGTTTTAGTACTTAAAATTAATGCTTTGCATCCGTCCACACATGTAGTTGTTGGTCAGCTAATAGCCATGTCATTTCAGGACATGTTGCTTCAACTATTAACAATCTACTTTTAAATCTTTATTCTGAATTGCTTATTCCGTTTTAGGGCACAGTCTTGTTATTGAAATGAAAACAAAAAGAAAGGATGCTTATGAAGATGTACAAAATTGGCAAGATATTATTATTGATCAATATCCTCCAGCTCTGTTCTAATGACAATATCCCATCTGTGTGTGTGTTGCTGTCAAACTGTCAGCAGACCAGGGGCCTGTACCATGAAGCCGGATTAGGTGGCTAGCCAGCTATGTTTCAGCTTAGTTTCCACCAACCCTGGGTTTTGGGTACCATGAAAGTGGCTCGGCTTTGATCGGTGTTCGTTGCCATGGTATCTTACGCTGCACGGCTAACCTGCTCCGGGGCAGGTTATGTTCTGGATTCGCGATCTCAGACTGAAGTTTGACCAATCAGCTGTGAGCAAAGAAACATATATATGTGACGTAACTAATTCCCAGCGTCTGTTCTCTGTTGCAATGGCTTCACCTTTTCTCCCTAATCCTGTGGACATCTCCGCGCAAATTGTAAGACGAGCACTTCGTAGAGAACGAGTTTTTAGGGACAGACAAAATCCATTTGACTTTCCTGATGCATACTTGTATGAAAGATACAGATTTTCCGCGGAAGGAATGTCTTATCTCTGTGAGCTTCTTGAGCCGCACATAACAAATGTGACTCATCGAAGCCATGCCCTGACTGCACAGCACATGCAATCCCATCCATAATCGGCCGCCCCTTGTTGTTGCTCAGAACCAACTCCTCTGCCACAGTGTAATCTTGAGGAGGTGGCCCTCCCCCAGTTTTCCTTATTTCACATTTTTTTCTGTTTGCTGCAAACAAGTGTTTGTGATTAAATGTTCTAAGAAAATAATACAAAATATGGTAAATACTCACCACTTTGAATTATATTTTTATATTTTGTCTTGATCTGCTGCCAAGACCGTTTGGAGTTGGGGTTGCATCTAAAAATTAATGAATATCAATCTTTCTTAGGATGTAATAGCCTATACTTTCACATTTTACATACATCTACACACATAATATATATACACTACCGTTCAAAAGTTTGGGGTCACATTGAAATGTCCTTATTTTTGAAGGAAAAGCACTGTACTTTTCAATGAAGATAACTTTAAACTAGTCTTAACTTTAAAGAAATACACTCTATACATTGCTAATGTGGTAAATGACTATTCTAGCTGCAAATGTCTGGTTTTTGGTGCAATATCTACATAGGTGTATAGAGGCCCATTTCCAGCAACTATCACTCCAGTGTTCTAATGGTACAATGTGTTTGCTCATTGGCTCAGAAGGCTAATTGATGATTAGAAAACCCTTGTGCTATCATGTTCACACATCTGAAAACAGTTTAGCTCGGTACAGAAGCTACAAAACTGACCTTCCTTTGAGCAGATTGAGTTTGTGGAGCATCACATTTGTGGGGTCAATTAAACGCTCAAAATGGCCAGAAAAAGAGAACTTTCATCTGAAACTCGACAGTCTATTCTTGTTCTTAGAAATGAAGGCTATTCCATGCGAGAAATTGCTAAGAAATTGAAGATTTCCTACAACGGTGTGTACTACTCCCTTCAGAGGACAGCACAAACAGGCTCTAACCAGAGTAGAAAAAGAAGTGGGAGGCCGCGTTGCACAACTGAGCAAGAAGATAAGTACATTAGAGTCTCTAGTTTGAGAAACAGACGCCTCACAGGTCCCCAACTGGCCTCTTCATTAAATAGTACCCGCAAAACACCAGTGTCAACATCTACAGTGAAGAGGCGGCTGCGGGATTCTGGGCTTCAGGGCAGAGTGGCAAAGAAAAAGCCATATCTGAGACTGGCCAATAAAAGAAAAAGATTAAGATGGGCAAAAGAACACAGACATTGGACAGAGGAAGACTGGAAAAAAGTGTTGTGGACGGATGAATCCAAGTTTGAGGTGTTTGGATCACAAAGAAGAACGTTTGTGAGACGCAGAACAACTGAAAAGATGCTGGAAGAATGCCTGACGCCATCTGTTAAGCATGGTGGAGGTAATGTGATGGTCTGGGGTTGCTTTGGTGCTGGTAAGGTGGGAGATTTGTACAGGGTAAAAGGGATTCTGAATGAGGAAGGCTATCACTCCATTTTGCAACGCCATGCCATACCCAGTGGACAGCGCTTGATTGGAGCCAATTTCATCCTACAACAGGACAATGACCCAAAACACACCTCCAAATTGTGCAAGAACTATTTAGAGAAGAAGCAGGCAGCTGGTATTCTATCGGTAATGGAGTGGCCAGCGCAGTCACCAGATTTGAACCCCATTGAGCTGTTGTGGGAGCAGCTTGACCGTATGGTACGCAAGAAGTGCCCATCCAACCAATCCAAATTGTGGGAGCTGCTTCTAGAAGCGTGGGGTGCAATTTCTCCAGATTACCTCAACAAATTAACAGCTAGAATGCCAAAGGTCTGCAATGCTGTAATTGCTGCAAATGGAGGATTCTTTGACGAAAGCAAAGTTTGATGCAAAAAAAATCTTATTTCAAATACAAATCATTATTTCTAACCTTGTCAATGTCTTGACTCTATTTTCTATTCATTTCACAACGTATGGTGGTGAATAAGTGTGACTTTTCATGGAAAACACAAAATTGTTTGGGTGACCCCAAACTTTTGAACGGTAGTATTAGTATATATATATATATATATATATATATATATATATATATATATATATATATATATATATATATATATATATATATATATATATATATATATATATATATATATATATATATCTCAACACGAATACATTTTCATTTTAGCATTTAATATATTTTAATATGCTTAGCCTACTTAAATGTACATTAATTGTTTAACCCACGCATTAACACAATCAGCAATCTTCCTCCACGATTGTTCTCTTGCGTTGGCAGCAGATACAGTGTTACTGCGTGCTTGAAAAATATTTCTAAATTCTTCATATTTCTGGAGAATAATCTCTTGCTCCTCCGTTGAAAAGTAGATAGCTCTCGCTCTATCCATATCGAACGCGATTGGTTGTTCAGTGTCGTCGTCACTCTTTTATGTGCACGCGCCTGTGGATTAATCATAGTTTAAGGATCAAAGCCTGAGTTGACAGAGAAAGTTGATAACCTGCGTCATGGTACCAATTAAGCAATTGCATCGGCTTGGTTTTGTCGATTCAAAACCAATCCTGTAACCCCGAGTTTGTTGAGCCACCTTCATGGTACAGGCCCCAGGTCAGTTGAAATGGCAGAGAAACGAAAAACGGCAGACATCAGGTCTTTTTTTAATGCTCCAAAACGTCAAGTAAGTAGAAACTTGCCTTTTGATAAAGACATCTATAAGAAAGAAATGAAATGCCTATGAAATTGTTTCAAAATGGTTTCATTAGGCAAAGTCCAGTCACTTGAGCACAGGTCGCCAGAGCCTGTCAGACACAGGGAAAGAGTCTCAGGTCAGTCTCTTATTAGGGCATACAAAGAACACACCTTTGTTGTTGTGTTTAATTGGGCTGTGGGTTATTCTAGATATTGGAAACATTTATTTCTATTCTAGGAGTCAGAGTGCTCAGAGTCAGGGAAAGTGGTTGAAGTGCGAGACAGAGAGCTTGAGACTTCACAAGACAGCGAGGACAGAGATGCAGCGGTCAGCAGCAGCACCAGCACAGGGATAGTGGAGGATGACACAACGGGCCACAATGACCTTACTGCCAGCACCAGCAATGATACAGGACAGCTGGATGCATGCTTTAGTTCAGATCTTAGTGACTGCACAAAACCATACCAACCACCATCTCAGTGTATAGAAACTCAAACTCTTTCAAAAAGGACATTGACTTTTCAGCAGAAATGGTTTCATGATTTCCCATGGCTACACTACAGCACACCATTGAGAGGAGTCTTGTGTTTTTACTGCAGCAAAGGGTTCTCACACCAGTCCACCTTTGGACAAAGAGCTGATGTTGCTTTCATCAGCTCAGGCTTCAGAAATTGGAAAAAAGCCATTGCAAAATTCACAGTTCACCAAAATTCTCAAGCCCACTGCCACTATGTCAGTGTCAGTGCACATCAGTCAAATCCTATCAGCGCTCAGTTGTCCAGCACTTGGAGTAAACAACAGGAGGTGGCTAGGCATTGCTTTAGAAAAATTGTTAGCTCTGTGCGTCTTGTGGCAAGACAGGGATTAGCTATAAGAGGCCACACAGATGACAGTGGAAATCTGCATCAGCTCTTAAAACTTAGGGCAGAAGAAGATGATCCCATTTTGTTAAAGTGGTTAACAGATCGTAAAACCATGTACACAAGACCCAAATTGCAGAATGAAATTTTGAACATCATGGCCAATACAGTAATACGTGGAATTACAGCGGAAATCCAGGCACTTCCCATTTTGCAGTTTTCTGTCATTATTGATGGTACTCAGGATGTTACTGGTGCAGAACAGGAGAGTATCTGTCTGCGCTATGTGGACCATGACCTTGTCCCACATGAAGAGTTTGTTGGACTGTATAGGGTTTCTGATACAACAGGCCAGGGCATCGCAAAGGTGGCAGCTGATGTTCTGTTAAGACTTAATCTGCCACTGTCAGGTTTACGTGGACAGACCTATGATGGCGCTGCAAACATGGCAGGAAAGTACACAGGTGCACAGGCAATACTGAGGAGGCAACAACCATTAGCCCTGTATGTACACTGTGGTGCACACTGTGTTAATTTGATAACACAAGCTGGCTGCTTTGCCAGCCTGCTGATCCGGGACTGCCTTTCTTGAGTGCACCAGCTGGGCATAATTTTTGGACAGTCAGGAAAGTTCAGGAGCATATTTGAAAATATTGCTATTTGTGAACATGCTCCTCTCATCACCTTGAAACCACTTTGCCCAACAAGGTGGACTGTTCGAAATTCTGCAATAATAGCTGTGCTAGATCAGTATAAGAGAGTACTTGACAGCCTAGAGGAAATGACCAAAAGCTCATCAAAGACGGCCTCTACTGCCAGTGGCTTATTTCAGCACTTTACCAAAGGGAAGACTGTGTTGGGACTCACACTTGCCTCTGCTGTTGTTGGAGAGCTAGAATGCCTGAATATTTCACTGCAGAAGAAAATCCAAACTGTCTCTGGTATGCTGGATGCTGTCAATCACGTGAGGACTTCTCTTAAGGGAAAGAGAGATGACGAGAGCTACCTTGCACTGTACAAGAAAGCTACAACAGTGGTTGACTCTATAGAATCCATTGAGCCCATCCAGGCGGCAAACTGTGTCACTGGAAAAGCAGTGGATTACTACAGGGCAGAGTTCTTCAAAGTGTTGGACAGCATTGATGTTCAGTTTGCAGAACGCTTTGACCAGGAAAGTCTAAATATTCTGGTAAAGGTTGAAAGTGCCCTCCTCACTGGAGAATTAGGAGCTTCTCTTGCTGTGCAGTTGCCTCTCTTCCAGAACAAATACCCATGTACCAGTATTGGGGAGGCTGCAGGGATTCTCAGAGGACTCCCAGTTGAGGTACGGGGCTTGTTTGATCAGGTAGAGGTTCTTATCAGGATTTTGATGGTGGTGCCTGTGTCGTCATGTGAAGCGGAGAGGAGTTTCAGTACATTGCGTCGGCTAAAAACTTGGTTACGGGCAACTATGAACCAAAACAGACTTAACAATCTAGTTGTCTGTAATGTCCACAGAGAGAGACTGGACATGCTGAACATAGATACGATCTGCCAGAAATTTGTTGGATGTAGTGACACCAGAAGGAATGCATTTGGTTCCTTTGTTTAGAGAAGTGGTACTTTTGTGACATGGAAATGTTTCTGTTCGACAGACACTTTAGTTTTTTACAAATAGGCAGAGTCTTGCATATAAATCTCCATTATTAAGACAAACAGCTAAATGTGCACCGCGAATGTTTCACATAAAAGACTCCACTGCTGGGTTGAAGAATATTCTCTTCACTGACTAAACCTATCAAATACTGAAGTTTCAATTTATGTTCTAATGACTTATTTCTCATTCTCTATAAATGAAAAAGTTAAGGTACCCCTGGTTAAAGGGGTTGTTTCATTAAATCCTTGTTGTTAAGTTATAAGTCAAACAAACAAGGGCTGTTCATTTTTAAATAACTGTTAATGTACTTGTAAGTAAGCTTAATCTATGATGCATTTTTACTTGTCGACACAACACTACAATAAAAATGTTCGCATTTTTGAAGTAGTTTGATGTTATTAGCCTTGAAAGTGTTTCCGTAATAATGTTGGAACTTCTTCATGCTTACATTTTTGTAAATCTACTTTGACTGTAGTGGAAATTAAGACATTTTGTTAAATGTGGTCATAAAGGCATCAATTCATAACATCTTTTAACATGCTGAAGGCAAACTGTGCAAAACAAGTTGCAAAGAAGCAGCAGAGAGCTTTTTTTTTTTCATGTCCCCCCCATAAATTACTCTCTGAAATTTTACTGTTTATTGTCCCCCCCAAAATTGAAATGGGATTTCCGCCCCTGCTTATGTGGGACTTGAATCTGTTTTAAATCAAATTAAACTGGAATTCATGACATTTGACAGAACTTGGTCGTTAGAAATGTGTTATGCAAAAATCTATTACTATATGAAGTGGAACTGAAGTATAAATCTCAGATCTCCTGATGGACAGTGAATGTGTCTTACCCAAGACCCCGCTGGCAGCACTGTCCAGGGTCCCTCCGTGGCCCATCTTCAGCCACTGCTTCTTCCTCTTTCTGCTGTTTGGGTTCTGGACTCCCGCCTCTGAAGGACACAAAGAGAAATGTTTTACTGACTAGTAGACCTCCATGCTGCAGCTGCTGCTGCTTGTGCCGGGTTACCTCTAAGCAATGTCTCTTTCAGTGTATTTAACACATCAGCAGATGTCGGTCCCTGCTTTTTATATATGGCGAACAATCCATTTAAAGACTGAAGTTTAGACAGAGAACTTGTTATTGGTCCCGCTGTGCCGCTCAGATTCCCAGCCATGCTTGTTTTAGTGACACAGTTCCTTTTCTTCTTTTATACAGAGCGAACCACTGACGCTTTACTGCCCTCTGCTGTTTTAAGAAGGAAGCATTTTTTCTGAACAATTATTTCCAATCTCTGTAAAGTTCTAAAAAGAAAATATAATAGAACCTGAAATTAAATTAAATAACTTGTACGAAATTAATAAATAATTCCAATTAATTCCTTAATTTAAAAATTAAGGAATTAATTGGAATTATTTATTAATTTCGTACTGATTAAAATTTATTAATCAGGAAAGATCTATAGTTTTGTCTCCATGGCTGTGAATCCTAGATAGATAGATAGATAGATAGATAGATAGATAGATAGATAGATAGATAGATAGATAGATAGATAGATAGATAGATAGATAGATAGATAGATAGATAGATAGATAGATAGATAGATAGATAGATAGATAGATAGATAGATAGATAGATAGATAGATAGATAGAATGAAATAGAAAAATCAGAATGAGAGACTGTACAATAAGGGTAGATTTACAATATTTAAAAAAACACTGCCATTATATTAGAATCAATGTGCAACTGTGGTGGGTCATTTAAAAAGATCCAAACTGTGCATGTGTATTTGTGCAAAAAAGACCAAACAACTTACTTTTCACAAGAAATAAAATATAGAAACTGTGCAGGGATATAACACTTGATGAGTTTGTTGGCAGCAGTGATGGTTATAGAGTCTAACAGCGGCTAGGAGGAAGGATCTGCAATAAAGCTCCTTTGTGCACCTAGGATGAGGCAATCAAGCTAATCATTTTAAGCAACTTATTGATTATTAGAAAAAAAATTGCTATTACGTTCCATTGCAACGTTATAGTCCAAATGTAGCAAAAAAGGAGCATGACATTCTTTAAGTTGGATTAGTTTCTGAAGAATCAGCAGCTGGTGTTTACAGGCCCTAAGAAAGTCCTTTTTTGTGAGGACTCATCAGTCTATTTTTGGGCTTGGAAAGAAAGGGGATTCAATGAAAGATGCTGAGGGGAAACTTGAAATCTCTTACCTAGCTGTTACCTAATTCTTTCAGAGAGCAGGACAAACTCAAACAATGATCTAAAAGGAGTGGGAGGCAAAAACTGCAAGAGGAGAAATTTCTAAGAGTGTGTCATCTGTTTTAACACAAAGACAAGCACAGGTCCTGAACCGGTAGCTACAATACAAAGAAGCCATCAAACATCTGTGTCAGCCTTAGTAGTGAAAATGACAAATTCAGAATGTTGGAACTTATGGTAGAATAACTACAAAAAAGCAATATCTCAGACTGGCCGAGAAAAAGGAAAGCGTGAGAGGATAACTACTGGACAATGGAAGACAGGGAAATAAACTGTAGACAATGAGTCAAAGTTTTATGTCCTTGGGTCAAACAGGAGACTGTTCATGAGATATGGAACAAATGGAAAAATGCAATAACAGTGCTTCATATCAAGTCAAGTATGGACTAGACAGCAACATGGCCTGGGGATGCTTTGAAGACCCTTTGGGAAGGAAGAGTATCACATGATTTTGCTACACTACATCACCCTGTGGAAAGCACCTAGTTAAGACAAGCCATTCTGCTGCAAGCAAAACGAAATCTCCTCAGATTACCTTGGAAAATTGAAAGCTGGAATGTCTCATGTTTGCCAGACTGTAGCTGGTACTGAAAGATGTGTTTTTGTTTGTTTGTCTGTTTTATAAAAGCAAGATGTGAGAACCCCATTAATAATCTCCATTAAAATCTAGCAAATCCACTAACATCAGCCTGTCCTTTCCTTGTGTTATATTTCTTACTGTGACTAATTTCAAGCATGTTCATGGAAGGCCCGAAAGCTGATATAGCAGGGCAACAGCTAGCCTGTTATATGGACTTCATCCCTCGGACCATCCATTGTCTATACCTGCTTGTTCTTGGAGGGTCTAGGGAGAGCTGGTGTCTACGTCTACTGGTCATTGGGCCAGAGATGGGGTACAGTCTGGACAGGTCACCAGGGAAACACATTGACACACAGGACAAACAACCATGCACATACATACTCACACCTAAAGATCATTTAGAGAAACCCCTGAACCCAGAAGTTATATTGTTTGACTGGGCGAGAAAGCTGGAGTACCCAGAGAAAACCTACACATTCATGGAGAGAACATGCAAACTCCACGCAGAAAGTCCCCAGGCTGGGATTCAAACCCAGGACCTTCTTACTGCAAGGCAACGTGGCTCAATAAAGACTTAACATAGGAATTTATGAATGGTTTGATGTATACATTACATATACACATGTATACATATAACATGTTACAGCACAACACGCACAAGTTAATTGCAGATATAGAATAGTGTAAATAACACAAACAAAAGTATATTGTATGTATATAATTAACATTTAGTGTAGGAATACTTCAAAGTGGCTAAATGGCGTGGGTCGTATTACACTGACACCAGTGAGCAGGCGTAGCATTAGTAATCTGTAGCCTACTGTGAATATGAATTATGGTACCAATAAAACAGTAACAGTAAAAGGTTTTCAGTGCACAGTATAACACACTATAGATAGACAACATTAAGACATATGCAGCATGTAAACATATTGAATTGTATACAATGTGCAGGTTTAATGTAACGCATTAATACTCGTCTGTTCTGATTCATTATCAGCATCTTCAGTGGTCAAGCTCTCCAGAAGAGGGCGGTAAAGCTACGTAAAGAATGCCCACTGAAGCTAGCGTCAAGTCATTTGTGCAAAACTACGCTGACCAAGATGCTTTGCGTCTTAGTTCATTTCCTAGTTACTCGCTGGCTTGTTTTCTGTTAGCTTCTGTGTCTAAAATAACCGATATCTGTTAAGATAGTTGTGTTCTGCTCATCGAGGTTGGTTTTTGCTGTTTTTATTCTTAGTATTAGTGTGTAGAATAACGCCATGCTTGTCAGGGTACCGTCACTGTTTCTGGGGTCACTGTTAACGCTGTTAGGCTGTTGTGCGGCAGTTATACTCAAAACTTACCCTCAGCATGATAGCTGTCTCATAGAATATGGTCAAATATAAAACAAATATTTCAGAACTTTCCGGAATAGATTTCAGGTTTATGTACTGTAGTACATAATATGCAGTAGGCCTACTTTTTGATTATTTGTACAGTTCCAGATTTGGACTCAGTCATATGTGTTTGAGATGACAAAGACCAAGGTTATGTAGCATCAGGCAATACCACTGCTCACTCCAAAATACACTAATACCTGTATATATTTGAGTATTCTGGGGAAATGTGTGGACTGATGAGCTATAACTGTAACTTTGTGGAAGGTTTGCATCCTAATACACCTAGTGTAAAACTAACAGCTTTTCAAATAAAAAATATAACAGCCAAGCATGGTGGTAGTAGTGTGATGGTCACCAAGTTGACCCAAGCGACTTGCTGTAATTGGTGGAACCATAATTTCTGTTCACTGGTAGAAAATCTGGGAGAAAAATTTCATTTTCTGTCAGTTATCACAAGCTCACTTGGGTTATGCTGCAGGACAACGACCTGAAGCACACAGAATGTGTGCGGCACTGTTTGTAAAGTTACACAGTCAAACATTAACACCAAAAATTGGAGTTATTTATGTATATGTCACAAGAGAAAGAAAATGGGAGTTCATTTTTCTAAGTAATATTTTCACCATGTTATTCATTCATGTGTAAAGGTCACAATTTCTACCTAAATATTTAATTAGAAGCTAAATATTTAGCTTCTAATTAAATATATTATATATATATATATATATATATATATATATATATATATATATATATATATATATATATATATATATATATATATATATATATAATATTATTATTATTATTATTACAAAAATGAATGACTATGTTTTCTTTTATGTGTTTTGTGTAACTTTACTAACAGCACCCCCATAAGAATGAAGGTCTTGGAGTGGTGTATTCTTTGTCTAGGTTTAGGTCTGATTGAGATGCTGTGGCATAACCTTAAAAAGTTTGTTTGTGCTGGAAAACCCTCCAGTGTGGCTGAATTACAACCATTCTGCAAATCATAGTGGGCCGAAATTCCTCCACGGGACACAGCTGGTGTCGGAGTCAATTCATGTATTTAAAAAAACAAAACTTTTTTATTTATTTATAAAAAAGCAGCCAAATAACATGGACTTAATCAGTACGCCATGTCAGCCCCCAGTTTCCCTAATTGTTAAATAATGGCACTGACCATAGACAGTGGGTTGACCTCTAACCTTTATCACAGTGAAAAGTTGACCTACTTTACAGCTTCATTTTGAGTCTAAAAATGATAAATGATCAGAATTGGAACCAAAACTTTGAAACTATTTCATTTCATTGTTTTAGAAATGAATGAAGAAGCAGTTCCTTCTAAATAATGTAATTGGTGAAAATGTAGTCAATTCGGTCTCATTTCTTTTTAGCTAATGCTCAAGTCCTGGAAGGCTGAAGAAAGAACTAACAGCTTCATCCAGCTCTGATGAGAAGGCCTCTGGTGAGCCAGGATGGAGGATTTCAGGTTGATGTACCTCCAGCTGTGTAAGGAAGGAGGCGTGGAGCCCCAGGAGAGTGTTGTGGCTCAGCTCCAGGACAGCAGTGCTGCTCACAGTTCCAGGTTGGACCTGAGTGGGCACAGCCTGTCCACAGATACCTGCACTATTCTGTCCAGGGCCTTCCAGAAGGATACTGTTTTTACAGAGGTCTCTCTTAGTGACTGCATGCTTACTGAGGAAGGTATGTACATTTTCCAGCCGTGTTGACCATAGGATGAAATAAAACAGAGGTGGTAAGTTATCCCAAAGGGAAATTAAATGTTGTGGGTCACTCATTTCATCCAAGTATCTTCAAAGAGTGGATGGTAATGCTGTGGGCAGGAAGGATCTGCTGTAGCAGTCAGTGTTGCATCAAATCTGAACAGGCCTCTGACTGAAGATAGTTGCTGTATGACAGCCGCATGACATGCTAACAGCTCAATTTTTGGGCAGCAGAGACGATATTCCACACCAACATGTCCTGGATGACACCATCAGTTGTTTGCAAGCACAGCTAATGTTTGGTGCTCCTTCTTAAATGTCTGCCTGACCGTATGGTCAGAAAACTGACAGAGAGACGCTGGAGTCAGGGATATGATCAATAGAGTTTTTGGTTTGAACTTAGTTATTCTCTCTCTGCTCTTTTTCAATGAAGCCTCCTTTTCAACTCCTTGGGGATTTGGAGTCATAGTTCTGGTATTAATTGAGCATTTGAGATGCTAATCAGCTGCTCCCAGTTGTAAAAACAATACCTCGTTGCCACAGTCCAAAAGTAAACAAGTAAGAGCAAAAATCCTTCCAGCTGCACAGCATTCAGATCCAGAGGGAGTAATTGTTTAACCATTCATTGCCTCAATGACAATCCTCTTTAGGCTACAGCTATCACTCTTCCTGGTGCATCTTTTCCTACCACCCTTTTCCTTCCTCTCAACTTTCTGTGAACATTCTTGCTCACAGCACTTTGAACAACCAGATTTTGTAGCAATGCATCCACAGCCCTCCACAGGAGTAGTCAGTGTGGTGAAGAACACAGTGCTGGTGGGGACAGGGTGGATGATCTGTGTCAAAATGATAGCTTTAAGATTGGAAGAGAAGGTGCACTATACAACATGATCGTGAGAACTACTGTGATGTGTTTTTTGGAGACTGTGTCACTGACACAAAGCCATCAAGCCATGTTATGCAGCTTTGAATAATAATCACTTATGGAACAGTCAGCTTTTTTATGTGTTTTTCAGGTACCAAAATGCTTCTGGTTGGGCTGTTTCACAACACATCAGTAAAATGTCTGGATCTAAAGGTAACAGCTTTAAAATCAGACAGTTTGCACACTGAGCACACAGCATTTGAACTGATTCATCTGAATAGTGATTTCTCCTATTGGTGAGTTTTTATAACTGTTTCCAGGGAAATAACCTGAGATCTACAGGAGCTGAGGTCCTGGGAAAGCTGTTGGGATGCAACAAGACGCTGCACAGGTGAGTCAGTCTGTCTGGCTATCAGAAAAAATCAGAGGTTGTTTATTAAAGAAAATGCAAACATAGGGAACCTTTGTTATGAAGTGTGAAGAGTGCCAAATTACAATAAAAAAATACCTAACTAAATAATAATTTAAATGTGTCATTGATTAAATAAAATTGGAAATTTATCTAATAAAAAAAAAATTACACTTATAATTAATTAATGAAACTTGTCATTAATTTATTAAATACATATTTAAATAAATAAATGGAATATGTCAATCACATGTTAAAAGAATAAATGATTATTTCAGTATTTAACACTTCCATGGCTCCTTTTGTCATGAATTAATTGAAAGTGCCACTTTGACTCTTCAACGTGCTCTGACCTCTGATTGGTTAAACTCTACAGAAAGTCCAGAGACATCAATCCCAGAAGGCAGCCGCCCTGGTTCGTGTGTGTGTTGTTGGGTTACTATGTTACCAGAAACCCGCTGGAGAGCGTTCTCCAATGTGGCAATCATTCTCTGCTCAACATGTTGGTCAAAAAGAGTATGAAAGTAAAGAAATAACTCCAAGAACATCAATAATTTCTTGAATTCTTCTGATCACATAATCCAGTTGAACGTCTCCCGCTTCTAATTGTCCAGCCAGGTTTAAAATGTCGCTCGGCAAACCCATTAGCAACTTCACACAGTTCTTCCACATCGGGTGGGCGCCGCCATATTTCCACTTGAGACTAGAGCAATCACCCTTACTCGAATGGCCAGCGGTGAAAGGCTGCTGCTCAGTTCTGTCTGAAGTAAATCTTATTTTTAAAGTTTCTTCATGGATTAAAACCACAAAGCGCTTCACAATAACAGCATAAGAATGAAATCTTTAAATTAAAACATATTTAAACTATGAAAAACAAATAAAACAGTACAAGAATTGAAACAAACATGGATGTTTTAATATACAGTACTGTGCAAAGGTTTTAGGCAGGTGTGAAAAAATACTGTAAACAAAGAATGCTTTCAGAAATGGAGTTGTTAATCATTTATTTTCATCAATCAATAAAAAGCAGTGAATGAACAAAAGAGAAATCTAAATCAAATGAATATTTGGTGTGATCACCCTTCACCTTTAAAACAGCATCAATTGTTAGGTACACTTGCACACAGTTTTTGAAGGAACTGGGCTGGTAGGATGTTTGAAACATCTTGGAGAACTAACCACAGATCTTCTGTGGATGGAGGCTTCCTTCTGTCTCTTCATGTAATCCCAGAAACACTCCATGATGTTGAGATCAGGGCTCTGGGGGGGCCATACCATCACTTCCACGACTTCTTGTTCTTCTTTAAGCTGAAGATAGTTCTCATTGACTTTGGCTTGTATGTTTAGGGCCAATCATACTCCTCCCTGATGGTATTGCATGATAGATAAGTATCTGCCTGTATTTCTCAGCATTGAGAACACTATTAATCCTGACCAAATCTCCAACTCCATTAGCAGAAATGCAGCCCCGAACATTCAAGGAACCTCCACCATGCTTCACTGTTGCCTGCAGACACTCATTAATGTACCGCTCTCCAGCCCTTCGATAAACAAACTGCCTTCTGCTACAGCCAAATATTTCAAATTCTGACTCATCAGTCCAGAGAACCTGCTGCCATTGTTCTGCTCCCCAGTTCTTATGTTTTCCTGCATACTTGAGTCGCTTGGCCTTGTTTCCACGTTGGAGGTATGGCTTTTTGGCTTCAACTCTTCCATGAAGACCACTTCTCCAGACAGTAGATGGGTGTACCTGGGTCCCACTGGTTTCTGCCAGTTCTGAGCTGGCACTGCTGGACATCTTCTGATTTTGAAGGATAATAAGCTTGATGTGTATTTTATATGGTGCAAGTTTTTCACACTTTCAACAACTAGGCAATTCAAGGTGCTTTGGGTGATTAGGGGATAGAGTAAAAACAGCAATAAAGCATAAACACACACAAAATATATGACACAATAAAAACATTACTCAAAGGCAGCTCTAAACAGATGGATTTTTAGCCTTGATTTAAAACAGCTAAGTGTTTCAGTAGCTTTGCAGTTGTCTGGAAGTTTGTTCCAGATTAGAGGAGCATAGAAACTGAAAGCTGCTTCGTCATGTTATGCTAGGGATGCTGAGTAGACTGGAATTAGAGGACCTGAGTGTTCTGGGGGATGGTATAGGGACAAAAGGTCTTCAATATACTTTGGTGCTAAGCCATTCAATGATTTATGAACCATTAAAAGTATTTAGAAGTCTATTCTCTGAGCTACAGGGAGCCAGTGTAAGGACTTTAGAACTGGGGTGATGTGCTCTACTTTCCTGGTTCTAGTGAGGAACACAAGCAGCAGCATTCTGGATTAGCTGCAGCTGTCTGATTGACTTTTTAGGCAGACCTGCGAAGATGCTGTTGCAGTAATCAATCCGACTAAAGATAAATGCATGGATGAGTTTTTCAAGGTCCTGTTGCGACATTAGTCCTTTAATCCTAGAGATGTTCTTCAGGGGATAGAAGGCTGACTTTGTTATTGCCTTTATGTGACCCTGGAGGTTCAGGTCTGAGTCCATTACTACACCTAGATTTCAGGCCTGAGTAGTTTCTAGCTGGATTAACTGAAGCTGTGTGCTGACTGTTGATGGTTCCTCTTTAGGTCCAAAAATCATTACTTCAGTTTTGTTTCTGTTCAGCTGGAGAAAGTTATGGCACATTCATCCACTGATTTGCTTAATACATTTATTTAGGGTTTGTATGGGTTCGAAGTCACTTGGTGACATTGTAATGTAAAATTGAGTATCATCTGCATAGTTATGGTAACTAATCTTATTGGTTGTTATAATCTGTGTTAAAGGGAGCATGTAGATATTAAATAGGAGGTGCCCCAGGATGGAGCCCTGGGGCACCTCACATGTGATTCCTGTGTGTTCTTATGAAAAGTTTCCTATTGACACAAAGAAAGTTCCTGTTCTTTAGGTAAGACTCAAACCAGCCAAGTAGTATACAAGAGAGTTGGACCCAGCTCTCCATTCATTCCAATAGTACTTAATGATCAACAGGTCCAACAGAACCAGCACTGTGGTTCTACCACAGTCTGAATTTATGCAGATGTCATTGAGAACTTTGACGAGGGCAGTCTCAGTGCTGTGGTGATCACGAAAACCAGACTGAAAAACATAAATATGGTTGGTCACTGTTAGCAAGCTATTTACCTGTTGAAACAGCTTTTTCAATACTCTTGCTGATGAACGGAAGATTAGAGATTGCCATGTAGTCCTGCATTAACGTGTTGTCCAGGTTGTATTCTTTAGTAGTGGTTTAATAACTGCTGGGTTCTTTTGGTTTAATTTATGGAATTCAGACATTTTCTCTACATTGGTGTTAATTAGGGATGACGCTGGTAATGGGTTTGGTACTGACTATAGGCTTAGACTGCTGGAGGACAGACTGACCACTTTTCTTCACTCTGCTACTTCCTTTTCTCCTACTACTCTCCAGTTGTATTACAGTTATTTCGACTGTTAACTTTGTTTTCTCTCAGTGTTTTTCTCTCCATAGAAGATATACCTGGTCTGGTATCCTGCTTATCTACAATGCCCTGTTGGACGGGGGGCATCGACTGGGATGATCCTCCCAGTAACTGAACATCCACTGTGTCATGTTATCAACTTTTTACTTTCTGTAACATAGAAATTACTCATACTTCTCAAACCCCCAGACGGTCGTGGCAGATGGCCGCTCCTACTGAGCCTGGTTCTGTTGGAGGTTTCTTCCTGTTAAAGGGGAGTTTTTCCTCTCCACCGTCGCTACATGCTTGCTCAGTATGAGGGATTGCTGAAGGATTGCTGTGGTTGGCAAGTCTGCATCAACAGGGCCCAACCTCACGCCAATGACTGACGCAATCTGCTGGGATTCTCTAAATAGGAAACTTTTTAACTGATTGGAATGTTTGTATAAATGTATTGAAATGACTTCTTGTTAAGTGCCTTGAGATGACATCTGTTGTGAATCGGCGCTATATAAATAAACTGAATTGAAATATCATTAACCTAAATTGTGGGCATATTTAAGCCTTTTTCTGATAATTCAGTCCAGACTGCGTCCTTGGTTCTGTGTTGGTTGTTTGACATGCTTAGTCAGGCTGAAGTTATGAAGGGTGTCACTTAATGTTTTTGCTCGTCTATCTTGGGGGTTGTCACTATGGATGTTGAAATTCCCCACAATGATTATTTAGTCACTGTTAATACATATTACAGAAAGAAGGTCACTGAAATCATTGAAGAAGTTAACGTTTTGGGGGGGTTATTTAAACTTAGAAATAAATGCTTTGTTTGGATCCTTTATTTGGAGAGCTAGATACTCAAAAGAGTCAAATACAGTGGAGCAAAAGTTTTTGCAAGAGTATTTGGCAGCCACAGATTGAGCAAGTTGTCCCATTTAAAAAGATGAGAGAGGTCTGTTACTTTCATCATAGGTAGACTTTAACTGTGAGAGACAGAATGTAAAAAAGAATGCAGGAAATCTCATTGTATGAATTTTAAAGAAGTTATTTGTATAATGGTGCAGAAAATAAGCATTTTGTCAATAACAAAAGTTCACTTCAATCCTTTGTAAATTAACCTGGGTTGACAATGACAGAAGTCAAAGGTTTCCTGTAGTCTTCACCAGGTTTTCACACACTGTAGCTGGTATTTGGGCCCATTCCTCCATGCAGATCTTCTCTAGAGCTGTGATGTTTTGGGGCTCTCGCTTGGCAACATGGACTTTCCACTTCCTCCATAGATTCTCCATTGGATAGAGGTCAGGAGACTGGCAAGAACACTCCAGAACCTTGAAGTGCTTTTTACGTAGCCACTCCTTCTTTCCTGGGTGGTGTGTTTGGGATCATTGTCATGCTGGAAGATCCAGTCACATTTCATCTTCAATGCTCTCACTGATGGAATGACTTTTTTGCCCAAAATGTCACAATACATGGCCCTATTCATCCTTTGGTTATTACAGATCAATCATCCTCTCCCCTTTGCAGAAAAGCAGCCCCAAAGCATAATGTTTGCTTAATGTATAATGTATGTGTAATGGCTAAAAATACTTTAGGGTTTCAAAATAAAAGAAGGCTGAGTCCCAGAAGGTGTTTAAGTATTTTGTTCAAACATGTCTGGCCAGAAACATGGAGGGAACAGGATTGCCATGTATTCCCTACTCAACCTTCCTGATCTAACAGTTTAAGTAATATTCAGCTATCACTGTTTATCTCTCCAGCACGTCTCCTCCAATCTTCATGTCCAGCTCCTTGAGAACCGGTTCATGCCAGTCTGATAGTAAAGCGTGAACCAGCACATCCCAAGTCAGACTGTCCGTAGATATCTTGCTGCCCCGGCGTCCATTTCTCCGGTGATCTGACACATCTTTATCAGGAACATTAAGCTGGAACAATAAGCTTGCTTCCCCTTAACTTGTCATCTTGCCCTAGATACATCCACTAGTCAGAGAATATGTAATTAAATCCTAATTACATTGGAATATTCCCGCAACATATGCTTCACATTGGGTATAGTGTTCTTGGGATGAAACTCAGCATTTTTCCCCTTCCAAATATGGCTAGTGACGTTTATACCAAAGAGTTCTATTTTGGTCTTATCTAACCATTCTCCCGATCCTCCTCTGGATCATCCAGATGGTCTCTGGCAAACTTTAGATGGGCCTGGATTTGTGCCGGCTTAAGCAGAGGCGCATCAGGATTTTAGCCCATGACGACGTAGTGTGTTACTAATAGTAACCTTTGTTACTGTGATCCCAGCTCTCCAGGTCATTGACCAGTTCGCCCTGTGTCGTTCTGGACTGTTTCCTCACCATTCTTAAGATCATTTGTACCCCACGAGGTGAGATCTTGCATGGAGCCCCAGGTTGAGGGAGATTGTCAATTATCCATTTTCTAATAATTGCTCCAACAGTTGATCTCTTCTCACCAAGCTGCTTGCCTATTGTAGATTGGCTCATCCCAGTCTTCTGCAGATGTCCAATCTTGTCCCTGGTGTCCTGCAGATAATGAGTTCAAACAGGTGGCAGGTAACGAGTGGAGGATAGGAGAGCTTCCTAAAGAAGCAGTAACAGGTCTGTGAGGGCCAGAATTCTTGCTTGGTTGTAGGTACTAAATACTTATTTTTTGCACCATTATACAAATAAATTCTTTAAAAATAATACAATGTGATTTTCTGGATTTTGCTTTTACATTTTGTTTCTCACAGTTGGAGTGTACCTATGATGAAAATTACTGAGCTCTGTCATCTTTTTAAGTGGGACAACTTGCACAAACGGTGGCTGATACTTTTTTTGCTGTATGCTCAGGAACGCCTTTTTAAGCTTCATTTTGAAAAATTTTGGCTACGTCTCCACCTTTTCTGTGTTTCCTGCTTTCGCTTATAAAATTGTAACTTGGAGGAGTCGATTCTATTAATGCAGATGTTTCATTATTTACATGCAACCAGGTTTCCAATACAAACAGAGTGTATACATTATGCTCATTGATGAAGTTAATTACAAACAACTTCCCTGACAGAGACCTAATGTTTAATGAAGCTAATATAAGTAGTTTGATGATTGGTAGCTGACTTTCTAACAGGTGATCAATTTGAGATTTGGTTTAAGATGAGAGAATTTGATTAAAATTTTTTGTTTTCTTCTGGTTATAGGCACTGGAATACTACTTTCAGGGTGGCCAGAGAAATTCTGGGAGACAATGAGAACAGAATTACTGTCTTGTCCCCTTCTATATCAGATATCTCTTATTACCAGTTGTGGTAGCGGCGAAATACATTTAGTATTAGTTCCAGGGGCCTGATGTAGTCTATATTTCGGCGTTAGCTGTGCCCCAATCCTAATTAGTGCCTTCAGTCTGTCAGAGAAGTTTCTAAAGGGCGAATCATTATATGTCGATGAGTTGGATGAGGTTGAAGAACTCTGTGGTGAGTGCTGTATGTCTTTGCTCACTGGTGGTGTGGTCATGGAAGAGGTAGGAAGTGTTTGTTCTCTGTTCATCTCCGGGGGCCATGCATCTGTTAGGGATGGTGGTGTCGTCTTGACTTTGTGTGTTGGAGGAAGTGTTTGTTCTCTGTTAATGTCCGTTGGCCGTGCATCTGCTTGGGGTGGTGGCCTAATCTTGGTATTGGTTTGTTGGAGGAAGTGTTTGTTCTCTGTTTATCTCTGTGCTCCGTGCATCATGGTCGGCCCTCAGGTGCTTTGTCACATGTTTTAGAACACCCAGAACTCTCTGATTGAGATACCAGAACATGTTCAAGGTCAGGACTCTCAGTCCATCTCTGTTCAAATAACATGAGTTGCTTGTGAATAGATGTTGTGCACCACAGAATATTTTAAAATTGTTAATAAATCTAATGGACTGGTCAGTATAGGTGTTCTCCAGGAATCTGTGAAGCATACGAAGTCTGCTACATCTTTCATAAGTCACTTCAGGCTGTGATCCGCTGATAAAGATTTTTATGCTCAGTCCCTCCAGTTTCTGCAGTAAATCAGAAAAATCCCTTTGCAGGATCTCCAACTGCTTTTTGGCTAGATCAGTAGATCCTGCTTGGATAACGAGTGTTTCCAGTTTCGGATGGTAATCTATGATTGTATGAATTTTTTCTGAGATTTCTTTCACCATAGTTGGGGGCAACTAAAAACACTAGTGTTCTGGCTACAAACGTTTTCGATGCCATTTATTGAGCCATCATGAATTATTTGAAGTTTTGCTGGGTGAGTTCTTACTTTCTTCAAGTAGGTGTATTTCTCCTGGTGACCTTGGCTGGTACCAGGGCTGCGTTGTCTTTCGGGGAACTGAGGGCTGCAAATCTGTTTTCCAGCGGGATTCTAAGCAGAGTATTGTCTACTAGAATTTCAGCTGTTTTCTCTTCCTTGGAGCAGGTGTAGATGTGTTGATGCACTTTAAAGAAGGCCAGTGTTCATCAAACTGTTAATGTGGTGTCCTTCCAGTCAAGAGCCTTGTTTTGGCTGGGGGGGTAGTTTTTTGCTGTGGCTTTCGTCCGCGAGTTTTAAACCGCGTAGCGATTAACACAGGGCTGCCAGGTTCTTTATCCCTATGTGTAATCATCGGTACCGTCTCGTTTCCATATCCAGTGTTGATTCCACATTCACTTCGAGGCCACTGATCTTCTTCTCCATGGCGTCCATTCTCTGGAGCAGCTTGTCAAAGTCCTCAGTTGAGCAAAACGGCACTTTGTTATTCCACGATCCTTCAAAAAGAAATCCAAAAAAGAAACTCTGTCTATTGCAGTAGCTCCAGGGTCTGGGTGTATAAAGTAACAAAGAAAAAAGCAATATAGAGCGAAGAAAAGAAAATATGAAAAGAGAATAAGGCGAGAGATCAGGAGAGGCTGCTCCTCCTTCAGCAGCCAGACAAGAAGATCAAAAAAAGCTACCCCAAAGTCTTCATTTTGTTATTTGAGCCTTTTAGAGATAGAGTTGCTGGTGTATCGGCTGGATCATAGCGCTGTTGTAGAACCCATGTGTTTTGAGCTTAGGGCCACAAACCGATGGGTGGACATTCTCCTGCAGGATTTTCTGCTACAGAATAAAATTCACGAGTCCATCTACGACACTAAGTAGTCCAACTCTTACACCAAAGAAGATGCCTGAGACCATCACACTACCACCACCATGTGTGACTATCAGTATAATAGTCCCTGGTTTAGTCTCTTGATCATCAAGATATTTTTGCAAAACATGTGAGAAAGGCCTTTGCGTTCTCTTTGGTCAGCAGTGGTTCTGGCCTGGGAACTCTCAAAGGGAGACGGTTTTTATCCAGTTTCTCTTTTACACTCCCTGATGTGGTCCCTAACAAATACGTCCCTTTATGCTGGAATACCTGTTCACAGTGTCAGAAGTTAGTTGACTTCATGCAACACAGATGGGAAGCTGTTTTAGGAACCAGCGCTGAGAAAATGAAATATTAGTTCAGTGACTTACAGTTAATTGAAGTCCTCATTTTTATTTCACTTTCTAGACTACATGCAGGAGTTTGTAAAAAAAAACTGCTGACAATACTATTTTTTAGACAATCTAATGTTCTTTTTTTCTATTGTAATCTTATCAATCTATGCCACTTCCTGCTCTACTGTATGTGTCGCCTGCAGAAAGAGACACAATCATGTCTTGTTGCACTATTGGTTGCACAAATCCCTATGGCAAAACACACAAGTTCTATAGAATTCCATCGACTCGCATCCCTTTCAAGGCAGACAAAAGACATCTTTGGTTGTAGATTGGAACAATGATTAAAAATGCAACAGTCTGCAACAATCACTTCACATCAGGTAAGCCTTGGCTAACAAACAAGCTAACTTAGCTAACCAACACTGCAACTGTAAGATAACAGCAAATAATAACAATGGGAACCAGAGCTAATTTAAAGGGCCGGCGTCTCTTTCTGCAACTATCCGCTGTGTTGACTAACAAGTAATTCCTATACAGGATTGAGAACGGAGTTGACATTTTTTTCTTAATTTTTGCTTTGGAACAGGATGTTAAGTGTTCACAATGAAATGGAAATCAAAGCTATTAGAAGTTAGAGCCATGTTAACTTTAAACACAATGTTAGTATTTTAAGCTGTGTATTTAAAATGATGCTATTTGTAAAACTAAAACTACAGCATTTCTTACATGAGGGATTACTTGTTTTAGGCAGTAAACACGTTAGTGATATAATAGCATTTTGAACAAAATAATGTCTTTCAATTCCGTTTATTTATACAGCGCCAATTCACAACAGATGTCATCTCAAGGCACTTTACAAGAAAAGTGATTTCAGTACAATGATACAAACTAGTTTAAAGTTTTAGTTAGTTTTAATTAGTTTTCATAGTTAGTTTAAAGAATCCCAGCAGATTGTATCACGTCATTGACTTGAGTTGTCCTTCACTGAATGTTGTGAGAACACTGGGATTTAAAGGGTTTCCATTTTTATAATAGAACTGAAATCCCTGTAGGAGGGAAGCACAGTGAACCCTTTATGACTCTGCTGGTAATGACACAATGGGAACAATGTTTTCAGGCTGGTGCTGGAGTGGAACGCTCTGGGTGTGTGGGAAGAATCCTTTTCGCTGTTTTGTGATGGGTTGGCGTCCAACAAAACATTGACAGAACTGGACCTGCGCAACAATCAGATCAACCACCATGGAGCATCTGAGCTCGGTCTGGCCCTGAGAAGCAACAGCACCCTGGAGGAGCTAGGTGAAATAAAACTAACCCTATGATGGAAGCACATCACTTCTGACCAATGAGAGCGAAATAGTTGTTGGCTAATATATACATAAGCTTTTCAATAGTAGTCTGAACTCCTGAGACCTTTAAAAAATACAATTTAAGATTGTTTTGTCTGTTTTTGTTGTAATAGTTTTCCTGATGTGGTTTAAGACAGACACTTTTATTGTATGATATAATCTATATGACTAATAATGATCCACTCTCCCTTTTCCAGACCTGAGGTGGAACAATATTGGTCTGCTGGGTGGGAGGTCACTGCTAGAGGCCATGCAGAAAAACAAGAGTATAGTTCAGCTTGAGATGGCAGGAAACAACATACCCAGTGATATTCTCAAAGCACTTGGTAAGTTTTTCACCCAACCTCTGCTGGAAGTCCTGGAAATTAACTGGGGCTGTGTCCCTCATTTAATTTGTATGCTGTTAGCATGACATGATAATCACGAGACTGTCCTACAGCAACAGTCTTCAGTCAGAGGCATCTTTAGAGACATTGCAAGACTGTCTGCTACCAGAGATCCTTTCTAACACACTCAATATCAAGAACAATTTTCTCTGAAAAGTCTTATTCTTGATGTGTACAGTTAAGCCCAAAATGATTCATATCCCTGGCAAATTTAGGTTTATAGTAATCTTTAAATACAATTATCTTTCTTCTGACTGAAAGTAATATTAATGCTTTGAGGTGGTCCCGTCAAAGTCTTGAGCTGAATCCAATAGAGAATCTGTGGATAGAGCACAGTTAAAGAATAGGGTGATGGTGATCAGGCCTTCCAACATTAAAGACTTGGAGCTCATTGCCAGAGATAAATCATCAAAATACCAGAGGAAACATGCAATCAGCTGCTCAGCTATTAGAAGAGCTTGATTAATTTAATGTAAACAAAGCTGTTGATTATTAAGATGTGGAAAAAAAATTCCTGTCTCATGTAGTGCAGTTGTGCATAAATAAATTAGGAACTTTCATTCCGAATATATATATATAAAACATTATTTATGTTCAGGAAAACATATGTAAGAAATATTTCTCCATGACTTGTTAGGTTAATTTTGTGATCCTTTTGGACCCTTTCAGAGCAGAGCAAAGGATGCAACACAGAAAGAGAGTTCACCTTAAGAGAAAGCCGCAACAAGAGCCATGTACTAAGCAGAGAGATCCAAACACTGAAGGAGGAAAAGGGTCGCCAGGTAACCTCTAAAATCAGACGCGAGTTTGTAAGATTTTCTCTGGAGAACATTGTAACTATGACATTTAGTATGGGGATTTTCCTGATCCAGATCTTTTGGCTTGGGTCACTAAAAACAGGCAACTCGTTCCACCACCAAATGGCTTCTTAGTCTTTTTTTCTGAAATGATTTTTATTAATAGAAATAATGTAGCTGTCCCCAATTGTTCACTTCAGTGATACGCTTTTAAGTCCAAAACATGACTTAATGTGCATAACTGGGCGATATGAGTTATGACAACATTTGGTTTCATATTTGGTTTTTTGTTGCGTGACCGTGGCGAAGGGAGGTAGGAGTTTGTCCTGTAACCGGGACCCCACTCCGTTTAAATCGGTTGTTGTGTTCTTGGACAAGACACTTCAGCTGGCATGACTACTGGTGGCCCAGTGCCGCCAGTGTTCGGTAGCTCGCTTCACTCGTTATAATCCAGTGAAGTCTAATTCAGTTTACAATGGTGAAAGGTTTTCTATCTAAGGAACCCCAGCTTACTACATAGTCATTGACTTTCCAGCAATGCCTACTGGTTATCAAGCATGAGGCAACAGTGGAAAGAAACGACTCTAGGAGCGCAAAGTCAATCACTCAGGACTGTTGGTTTCTTTACAGTTTGAGTTTATACAGTGTTTTTTATTCTTCCGGCAATAAATGCATAGGTTTATTGTGAGATTTATTTTCCTGCTATATGACAGGTTGACATGTGGACTGATTAATCCAACCACTTTACCTCAAAGCTCTGGAAACACCGTGCCTAAACCACAACTACCCTCTATCTGGAAGACTGTGTGCTTCCAGTCAGAAATTACATCCAGTGGGGCAAATAAAAGGCAAAATATAAAGCATTTACTTAGCTAAATTACTGTTTCGTGCTTTCATTATTATAACCATTACTCTGGTTGTCCAAACTGTCCTCCAGTTCCTCAGCCTGATGGAGACCATAGACCGGCAGAGGGAAGAGATGGGACGCTCCACCAGGTGAGTTCATTTACTTTGTATAATTTAATGGCTATTGCCATAGTTGCCATGCTTATATACACAACCTTCTTTAAACAGAAATACTTACATACTTACACATTCAATTTAATTCAGTTTATATATATAGCGCCAATTCACAACACATTTCATCTCCAGACCAGCCTCAAGACTCATCTTTTTAGCCTAGCTTTTTAACTGATTATTATTTATCAGCATCTGCTTCATTGCGGTGCATGTTTTACACTAACAGCCCTTTTCCATTGCAAAGAACCGAGAACCTGTTCGGAGCTGGAGCTGGGGCTGGTGCTGGAGCCAGAGCTTTCACAAAACCTCCTTCGTTTTCCATAACAAGGAGCCAACTTGGAGCCACCGTGAGCTACGGCGTCATTGAAGCGTCACTTCAGAAATCACGCGGGAAGCCGCTCGCCGAAAATAAAGCAGACGCAAAAGAAGAAAACCATAACAACAAAGATGGATGACCTTGTCTGGTTGCAGATGCTAATCGTCGCTTTACAAGCATTTGTTGCGATACAGCGGCAAAAGGCATCGCTGTTGCAGTTACTGTCAACAAGGCAACGTCGTAATAGGCGACGTAGTCTTGATGCTATCCATGTTTTCAACAACAACAAAAAAAAAACATTCCCAGCAGTCTGGATTTAAATATGGCGGTCCTCTATTTTGAAGGCTGTAAGTCCCTCCCCCTTCCCCCTTGACGTAGCGAGTGCTTGGATAGCTCCACTTTGGCCCCCCACAAGAGTGGTGCCAGAGTAGCACCCGTTTCTGGCTCTCGGAGCTGGTGCTCGCGGGAATCGAAAACGAAAACAGTTTGTTGTTTATAAATTCCTCTGGACAGTATTCTCAGAGTACAGACAGATCACCACATCTCTAGCCTTCTCCCCAGAAAATGGAGCTGATTATTAAGGGCTTTATATGGAAGAAGGAGGATCTTAGATTCTATTCTGGATTTAACAGGGAGCCAATGAAGGGAAGCTAAAACAGGAGAAATGTGATCTCTCTTTTTAATATTCATCAGAACTCTTGCTGCAGCATTTTGGATCAACTGAAGGCTTTTAATGGCATTTTGTGGACTTCCTGATAGTAAAGAATTACAGTAGTCCAGCCTTGAGGTAACAAATGCATGGATTAGTTTCTCAGCATCACTCCTGGACAGGATGTTTCTAATTTTAGCGATATCCCAGAGGTGAAAGAAGGAAATTCTAGAAACCTGTTAAATATGGGACATGCCCATAACATCATATTCCATCGTTCTTTATTACCTCATAGCATCACCACATAACCTTCAACATTCCATCATATTACACCATATTACAAATTACCTCATGTATGTGTCATGAAAGAAAAATGTGTGGGTACGGGCCATATTCCCACAACAGTTCCCAATGTCAGTAGCTCCACCCCAACCATACCGTACCATTGTCTTATGGACCTACAACTGAAGGAGGCCATACTGGCATAAGGGTCCTGAGGCCTTGAGATCTAATGTGCTATCAGACACCACAAACCCTCGAAGGAATCAAATGTGTTTCTAAAGTCAGTTTTTCACATATCACCTACAACATAATATGATCAACCTGCTCTTTCTGCAAATATGACATGTTTATCTCCTCTGATGTTAGGTCAACCTCTGCTCAGATTGGTCAGCTCCAACAGGCTCTGAATGAGAGGAAGTCAGCTATCAACTCCCTCACTGCCAAGTAATTCCTTCTTCTTCTTTCATGCTATACTCAGATATTATTTCTTCTGTAGAGCAAAACACAGACAGCTGGTCAACTAATTCATTTGTTTTCTTAATTGACTCCGGGGAAAAAAATGTTTAAGCTGTTCAGTTATGTCCAAACATCAGCATCTGTTTATCGTCTATACCCACCTAATCCACACAGGGTTGTAGAGGGCTGGTGCCCCTCTAGGAGTCAGTAGGTACAGGGGATGGGTCATCATTCCATCACTCTGTGGAGCACCCACAGAGATGATGCACAGATCAAATCACAAAGTCCACTTTCAGATTCTGCTTATCCAGTTGTTCTACTCAGTTTTCATCAGCAGAGTGCTGGGCCAGACTTTAGAAAGGTCTTACAGGGACAGTGGCCCAGGGCCTTGATTTTGTTTTTGGGGACCCCATAGATTTTTAGTTTCTTTTAAAAAACTTTATATAAAACTAACTGGCCCATATCAGGTGAACTGTGTTCATATTTTTGGATTTTTATTAATATAAGCAATACTCAAGTTTTTGCCATTGGCCAGGGGACATTCTAAACCTACCATACATCAGTTCATACCCGCTGATTTATTGGGCTACTATTAATTTTCTGTAATTTGCATAAGTAAAATAATTTTTCTTTTGTGGATAGGGCCCCAAAACTAGCTTCAACCCAGGGTCCACCTCCTTGTAACCTGGCAGACTGTGCTGCTTTCGCTATTTTTACTTTGTCTCATATCAAAATGTCAGAATCATTCCACAGCTCTGTCTGGCTCTAACATCTCAGCACGATCTACCTCTCCAGGTAGGCTAGATTATGGTGTCAGGTTTGGCTTCCGTCTGAACGTATCACATGATATTGGTGGGTCAACTATAGCCACCCATTCTGTGTTGGGACCTTTCAGTTGATCACAACATGTTAAGAACTTGTCTGGATTGGGGAGTAAACAGATTTTTTGAAAGGGGCTACTATGTCCAACACATGCATCAGGGTGGGTTGTCCTTTCCTGGACGTTACAGTCCACTTTTCTGACTCTGCACTTACAATTTCATACATCTGACTACAAATGAAATGCACTATTAGTGCATGAATCTAGAAAAAAGGACCTAGTCATAAGGTATGTATAAGTACATAGTGAATTCAGTAATAACCAGGTTCTAAAATGATTCACTTATAACACACAACACAGAGTCCACTTTGTCCATATTTAATAAACAAAGATAAAGTCAAAATGGAAAGCCCTTTGTGGGTAAACTAAGTACACTCTTGGATTCAGTAGTTTGGAAAAACATGTGCATCAGCAGATCGTTGAGGCACTTGTCTTCTAACTTACCAGTCTTCCACATCGCTTCAAAGGAACTTTGGCCCACTTTTCTTTTCAACATTGCTTTAGTTCACTGGGTTTTGCTGGCTTTTTTTTATGAACAGCTCTCTTAAGGTCCCACCAGAGCATTTAAACATGTTAATGTCCAGATTTTGACTGGGTCATAGCAAAACTGTGATATTTAGTTTTTCTCAGATTATTTGTTGTAGATGTGCTGTTGTGTTTGGGATCATTGTCCTCCAATATGACCCAGTTTGAGTAGAGATTTAGCTGTTTCAACAGTTCCAATTTAACTACAGTAGGGAACCCAGGGCTGGACTGGGGCAAAAATCGGCCCGGGCATTTTGAGCCGAGACTGGCCCACCAGGTATTGATGGAAAGACAATGAAGCCCATGAATGTAAAAACAAACTTTCTTGTGACAGTGCTTGCACACTGTCTTGTTAGTGTATATGTACTTGTCTAATAAACCTGTTCCATCCTCCTAGTTCTGTTATTCAATACAGGACATAGCAGAAACCAAAAGGCTGCTTGGTCTAGTTCACTGTTTTTCAACCTTGATCCTCAGGGTACACTGTCCTGCATGTTTTAGACGTTTCCCTGCTCAAACAAACCTGGCTCTAATTAGTGGGTCATTGACAGACTTGTGTAGACCTCCAAGACAATTTAATGGCCATCCAATCCAATATGACTGACCAGGGAAATGTCTAAAACATGCAGGACAGTCTGCCTTGAGGACCAGGGTTGAAAAACACTGGTCTAGTTAACCCTCTAGACAATGTACAATGTATAATGAGATCCTGAAATTAGGACAGAGAGGAATAGAGGTGAGACATGATCATTGATGAATATTAAAATAAATAAATGACAGATTTAGTGACATTTTCATGGACTATTTATTCAATTAACGACACAGAAGAACATAATTCCTCGAACTTGGCAACCTTTAAAAAGTGAAAGGAGACCGAAAGAAAGGTGAGAAAGAATAACACTTGATGGACTTACTTATATGATCACAGTGATGTTATGTAGAAAAATGTGGGGAAATGGTTGCATCATATACTCTATAAAGTACTTACTTAGAGGAACATCCTGAACAAACAATGTGAAATGGGATCCTGAAAAATAGGTTGCAGAGAAACAGATGAGATGAATATGAAAATGTAGAAATGACAGATTGTGATTGAGTGATATATTCAGATTATGTACTCATCACATCAATAAAAAGTCACTGTAGACCTCCACAGCACCAACACTCAGCACAGCAACTCAGAATATTTCGTCAAACATAGAAATCTTTAAGAAGAGAAAGGAGGCAGACAGAGACATGTGAGAAAGAATGACTCTTGATGGACTTCCTCAGATGATCACAGTACTGGTATCTTTAATCCAGAACAATTGTTGAATCGTGTATTCTATACATTACTTACTTACAGGAACCTATAGCAGGCTTCCAAAAATGAGTGACGGCCTCCTATAAGAGAGAGTGAGAGGTTAAAGCTGGAAGAAAACAGCTTATATATAGCTCAGTTTATATATACAATACATCATTCTCATATTTATTCCACCTATTGTCTTATGCATTGTGACCTATTAAGATGCATGAATTCTAATCTAATCACTCTTATCTGATCCAGTATAATGAATGTTTTGATAATTTAATTTTCTCATAAGGCTACAAAAGCAGCTTTCTCAAAAGCTCACTATTCTCAGCAACGCGGTCAATTACCATGTCAGCATCCAATGACATGAGAATGTCATTTTCAGTGGCCATGAGTATAAACATCTCCAGCCTGTTTGCAGACAGGCTTCTTCGGAGTCTGCTTTTAATGAATTTGAGTGTTAAGAAAGTTCTTTCACAGGCCACCTGAGTCAGGGAGAGGGTCAGCAGGTACTTAAATGCAAGCCCAAGGAGCGATAGGCATCTGACAACATGTTGAACCACCTGAGAATTTAATAGCTGCCCAGTGGGCAGTTTTTGCAAGAATCCCAGCTTTTGGTCACAATTTAACTTTTTTCTTCCCCTTCTGCAGATCCATCCTATTTTGTTGTGGTCTTGTATTCATCCACATGTGATGTCTTAAGCCTGTCCCACTGTCCAGCTAACCTTTTCAGTTCTGACTGAAGGTTATTTACTGTAGCACTTCTGTCAAATTTGAGGGGACATGTGCTGAGGTTTTGAAGTGCATTACTTGGAGTAGAAACAGTTATGACCTGATCAAACTTCCTGGGATCCAGCCATGCCAAATCAGCAAGGAGAAAGCCATGTGTAACAAATCATCTGTGGATTGCCTCGATAGCTGTATCCAGGATGGTTTTGTGCACTTTCACCTCATATACTTTCTCAGCATTGATATGTACTTGATCTTCAGCCATCTCTCCAGCCCTGCATTTCCTCTTCTTGGCTCTCTTCACAGGTAGTGCAGCCTCCACTTCCATGTCAGTGTTGTCATCCCTCTCCTCCAGTTTCTCATTTGTCCATTTTCACAAATGTGTCTGCGGCTGCCTTCACAGTTGTGAAATCCCTGGCAATGCTTTTGAGGCTCTCTTGTGTGGCATTCACCATACAATGGGCAAATAGGATGTCCATAACCTTTGACTGGAGGTACTTGGACAGGGGAGTTGTTTGCTCAAACACTCTAAGGAAAATCTGTGCTGTTAACACAGTTTTGTGTTTCATGAGACACTCTTTAAAGCCTCGAGCTTTGGCACGAAGCTGGCTTTTCTTTTTCCCGCTTTTCGACGGCTTCCAGTGTGCATCAATGAAGAGGCCATTCTCTGGTTTTCCAAAATGTCCAAAGATTTTATGGAGAGCATCATGCTTGGCCCAACATCGTGTCTCACCAATTGGACTGAGGCGTCTGTGTCTTGTCTTTTCTTGGGTTTGTTTCTCTCACAGATTAACCTACTGACAGGACTCCTTGATGAACACAGCTATGTCATTAAGTAGATTGAAGAGTTATCCACTTTCAATGACAGTTTATGTTGCGTTAGAAAGCCCAACACCAAGCACCACACATGCACATGAGTTGGAGACTCGGGTCATCAGTGCTGAAAAGCCTTTTTATTGGCCCTGCATATTTGATGCTCCATCTGTTGCATTCCCGATGCACATTGTCTTGTCCAGATTCAGATGCTCAAAGACTCCTGAGAGCAAGTCGACAAAGTACTGCCCTGTGGAGGCTTGGTATCTCAATATGGCAACAAGCCTCTCCTGCACAGCCTCTGTGACATACCTAAGGATTACTGAACACTGATCATAACCTGATGTTAGGTAATTGTTGTGGTTTACCTAAAACGAGTCACACACAAAAGTCGGAGATAATTTAGACAATAACCTCTGCAGAGGTAGATGTGGTTCAATCAGTTCTGCAGAGGAAGACCAGCAAAATACGGTAAGGAATGAGCCAACCGTCTGTCTGTTATCAGCTCCTGTCACTCGTCTCCCACTGATCTCATCACTGGTCTCAAAGGGTTTCACCTCTGCAGGCTCTCTTTATTTAGTCACACTTCATTAACATATTAAAAGAACAGGATGTCATGCACAAGAGCATGTGACTGAAACCAAAATGACATTTAAAAAGTACATTAGAACTATGTGATAAAAACACCCTAAGAAAATAATAATACACCATTATTATTTTCCCTAACACCTGTTATGTCCTGAGTTGTGTCTAGCGGAACAGAAAACATTCCAGGTGTCTGGACGTCACAAGCAATGCTTTCTTGAATGAGGTGCCCGAGTTCATCAATCACAGAGTTAACAGTGGTTTTGGAGAGTAGGGTGATGAGAGACCCTCTACCTCTTGATCCACTGGACTGGTGCAACTTCCTGCTTTTATCGACACAGTCACCCAAATGTTCTTTAAGGCACATATCATATTCCCTAATAACACAAACAATTCCAAAAAGTTACCATGATCGATAGTGTTATTATCCAAAGTGTATGCAGCCTCATTCTCCACCTGCCTATAGCTCACCCCTCTCTTCCCAAGTACTTTGACCACATCCACTACTCGCTCCAAAACTCTTTGTCTCATTTTCACTTGTTCCCTATGAGCTGATATCTGACTGCCAGCAAACAAGCTGCTGATATTGCTTTTTGAGCACCTTAAAGGGATATTCTACCTCTAAGCCAAAACTTGTCTTTTGCCATATTCCCCAGAGTTTGATAAGTGAGAAAAAAAGCATTTTATAACCAGCCCCGTAATCCTCCCACTCTGGCACCAGTCCGTTTGCTTTAGCTTAGCATAAAGCAATGTAAGTGAATGGTACCCGATGGCATTTTGTGTACAAAAGTGATTCAAATTAATCAGTAAGGATCGTAATCTTTACTGGTGAACTCAATAATCATATCGACTGCAAATGAAAAGTAAGAAGTAGCACCAAGAGCCGATTTAGATTTGGGACTACATTACGACAAAGTACCGCTGTAAGCCGCTGCTGCAAGGCGCAAGGACATGACGCAGCGGTCCCTAAAGCCACGTGCTTCCATTAACACAAATGCGTGACCTGCTCTGAGTTTTTATTTCCGTAGTCTTAGCTAAGTTTAACCCAAGAAAAATGGTTGCTACTTGTACCATTTAGTCATCATCTTTGTCTGTCATGTACCCTGCAATTGTTGTTGCAACTTACTATGCTGTACCGGGTAGTAGCCATGCAAGTGTGTTTATGTTTTGTCCTGAAACATAAAAGACTGGAATAGGAAAAAGGGGTACTTTTTTACCATAACTCTACAGTGGCTTGCAAAAGTATTCGGCCCCCATGAACTTTTCCCCATTTTGTCACATTACAGCCACAAACATGAATCAATTTTATTGGAATTCCAGGTGAAAGACCAAAACAAAGTGGTGTACACGTGAGAAGTGGAACGAAAATCATACATGATTCCAAACATTTTTTACAAACAAATAACTGAAAAGTGGGGTGTGTGTAATTATTCAGCCCCCTGAGTCAATACTTTGTAGAACCACCTTTTGCTGCAATTCCAGCTGCCAGTCTTTTAGGGTATGTCTCTACCAGCTTTGCACATCTACAGACTGAAATTCTTGCCCATTCTTCTTTGCAAAACAGCTCCAGCTCAGTCAGACTAGATGGACAGCGTTTGTGAACAGCAGCTTTCAGATCTTGTCACAGATTCTCGATTGGATTTAGATCTGGACTTTGACTGGGCCATTCTAACACATGGATATGTTTTGTTTTAAACCATTCCATTGTTGCCCTGGCTTTATGTTTAGGGTCGTTGTCCTGCTGGAAGGTGAACCTCCGCCCCAGTCTCAAGTCTTTTGCAGACTCCAAGAGGTTTTCTTCCAAGATTGCCCTGTATTTGGCTCCATCCATCTTCCTATCAACTCTGACCAGCTTCCCTGTCCCTGCTGAAGAGAAGCACCCCCAGAGCATGATGCTGCCACCACCATATTTGACAGTGGGGATGGTGTGCTCAGAGTGATGTGCAGTGTTAGTTTTCTGCCACACATAGCGTTTTGCATTTTGTTCTCATCTGACCAGAGCACCTTCTTCCTTTTTTTTTTTCTTTTCTTTTTTTTTTTTTTACGTGTCCTGTTTGGCAGTGTGGAGCTCAGAATTGGTGTCTGAGTACCAAGCAGAAGACCAACAGATTTACTTTCACAAGCGGAGCAGTACAGCTTTTGCTATAGTCCTCCACTTGATATATGTGTGAAAAATCTTTATTATGAATTGTTGGGGTTTTTATTTCCTGATGTTATGGACCCGGAGATGGAAAATTAAGGGGAAGAAAGAAAGAAGATGAAGAAGAGAGGTAGGAAACAAAAAGTCAAGAGAGAGGGTGAGTTGAAAATACAAGAGAGGAAAGGGAACAAAGAAAACACAGGAAGACATTGAAGTCTGCCTCCATACCCACAGGACGGCAGAGAGGGGGGGGAAAACAAAACACGAAAAAGGAACAGCGACAAAACAAACCTAACATCGTGAACTAAGAATTACACAACCACATCACACAAGAATGGATATAAAAATACAACAACAATGTCACAGAAAAACTCATGGTACCGATTAATCAAGCTCTAGTAATGATAACCTCAGCCCAAGAATATATCCTTAAACACCAGAGACCCCACATCTATGTGTGTGTGTTAGCATGCTGGTGCATATAAGGTTTCTTTATAAGAGTGTTAGATAGTTGGTGTGAGCAGGCATCAATCCGTCTCCCAGGAATCGATGCAGACATGAAGGGGATCGGAGCAAAGACGTCCAAAGGACCCCCAGAGCCCCAGGCGGACCCGGGCAGGGCCGACCGCATGCCCCAAGAGTGGAGCAAAGGAGAACCCCAGGGGAACATCCAGCGGCCACTATGCAGGAGCCCGGGGGGCAGCAGTGACGAGCCCACGGGCCCCGCCGGCAACCAGCCGCGCCAGGGCGGGCCGGTCAATGGACCGGGAGAGGCGGGGCCCAGGGGCACCCCACCCCCCAGCAGAGATCCGACAAGGGACCGCCCGACGAGGGGCCCCTTCTTCCACATGTTTGCTGTGTCCCCCACATGGCTTGTGGCAAACTGCAAACAGGACTTCTTATGGTTTTCCTTTAACAATGGCTTTCTTCTTGCCACTCTTCCATAAAGGCCAACTTTGTGCAGTGCACCACTAATAGTTGTCCTATGGACAGATTCCCCCACCTGAGCTGTAGATCTCTGCAGCTCATCCAGAGTCACCATGGGCCTCTTGGCTGCATTTCTGATCAGCGCTCTCCTTGTTCGGCCTGTGAGTTAAGGTGGACGGCCTTGTCTTGGTATGTTTACAGTTGTGCCATACTCCTTCCATTTCTGAATGATCGCTTGAACAGCGCTCCGTGGGATGTTCAAGGCTTGGGAAATCTTTTTGTAGCCCAAGCCTGCTTTAAATTTCTCAATAACTTTATCCCTGACCTGTCTGGTGTGTTCTTTGGACTTCATGGTGTTGTTGCTCCCAACATTCTCTTAGACAACCTCTGAGGCCGTCACAGGGCAGCTGTATTTGTACTGACATTAGATTACACACAGGTGCCTCTATTTAGTCATTAGCACTCATCAGGCAATGTCTATGGGCAACTGACTGCACTCAGACCAAAGGGGGCTGAATAATTATGCACACCCCACTTTTCAGTTATTTATTTGTAAAAAATGTTTGGAATCATGTATGATTTTCGTTCCACTTCTCACGTGTACACCACTTTGTATTGGTCTTTCACCTGGAATTCCAATAAAATTGATTCATGTTTGTGGCTGTAATGTGACAAAATGTGGAAAAGTTCAAGGGGGCCGAATACTTTTGCAAGCCACTGTAAGTGCAACTATGAGTTCATAATTAGTCAGCAGAAATTACAACCGCTTCACCACCGTGTTTCACAGTTAACATGAGATGTTTTTGTTGACATGTCGTGGGCGTCATTTGAACACTGACATCATCTTGCTAAAAATTTAGAGTTTCTACTCAAAGCAGGTTTCAGGTTATTATCAAACAAGTTGCCCAGACTCCAAAGATATTTCGTTAACGAGGATGGATGTTGAACAGAAGCATTTCACATAGAAGAAGCTACATTTGATCGACTGAAGAGATTATTTGAAACAGAGAGTTTTGACAGTAGTTCTTTTGAAATAATGTAGGTTGCAGATGACAGAAGCATCCCTGGCCCTCTCAGAGCAGAAAACCCAGAGTATGGGAGAAGTACTGTCTCAAATGAAGGCTGAGAAAGAAGAACAGAAGGAGCAACAGAGCAGACTGAGGAAGAAGCAGGAAGAGGTACGCTGAAATATTCATTTAGAGTTAGCTGCTTACTTCTACACACAGACATTTATTTTCAATTGAAAATAAAAATGCAGTTCAAACTTCCTTCTTCCACCCTTTCACAAAGACTTTAAGAAATTTCAAATCAGTTAAATCTTAAAGCACAGATTTACCTTCTGCTAGATGACAGATGGATGGACGATATGCTCTGCACAGTTAAACTACACAGCTCTTTGAACTTGGTCACATTTTTCACATTATAAAAAAAGTACTGTGTATTTTATTTTTTTTCACAAACAAAATCTTAAAAGTGAAGCACGTATTTGTGCCAAACTCACCTGGAGCCTACATTGAATAAAAGCACATTTCGCTGCAATTACCTCTGGACGTAGTTTGGGACATGTCTCTACCAGCTTTGTACATGTAGGGACTGAAGTTTTTACTCAGTGTTCTTCTAAAATAGCTCAAGCTCAGTCAAAGTGGACGGAGAGCATAAATTTTCACAGTCTCTAAGTTGGATTTAGCTCTGTACTTTGACTTGGCCATTCTATCCCCTGAATGTGCTCTGAGCTAAACTGTTCCGCTGCAACTCTGGCTGGATGTTTAGGGTCATTATCCTGCTAGAAGATGAACCTCCACACCAGTCTCAAGTCTGATACAGCCTGAAACAGGTTTTCTTCTGGGATTGTCCTGATTTAGCTCCCGACATCTTCCCTTCAACTCTGACCATCTTCCTGTCCCTTCTGGGGGGAAAAAAGCATCTTCACAGCATGATGCTGCCACACCATGTTTCATGTTGGTGATGATGTGTTCAGGATACTGTGCAGTTTTTGGATGGATGGATATAACCTATCAGTGTTTCTGTTCTTCACATTAAGGAATGTTCACTCAGGGAGGGCAAACTCCACAGAGAGATCCAGAACCTGATGGAAAACAACGGCCAACTCAGGAATAAAGTATGAGCCCTGCTTGTTAAGAGTCTTGTGACTTTTTACTTTACACATCAGTTGTATTATAAGACCTATTGCATAAAGTGGGGAAATAAGTGGCAATAAGTATTTGATCCCTTGCTGTGAAGTTTTGATACTAGAAAACAAGAGCACATTTTCTAAATTTTATGCTGGCTTCGATGAGAAAATCATAAAAAAATCTTACATGAAACTTTAAAATTGGCTTATACCTCATTCAGTGCGGTTACATGCAGTAAGAGAAAACCAAATTATTGCCTTAGTCCGACTGAATTCAGACTTTAGAAATGTATGTATACACCTTAGTCCTGCTGAAGTTGAATCGAACTGGCCTACTCCTAATCGAGCTAACACACCCAGATAACGCGGTTTGAAGGCCAAATTTCTCTACATGTTAACGACATCCCAGCTTAGTGATGCTGTTAGCAGCCTGGGCACTCCCACTTCTGGAAGTTACGAGAATGTGGAAGCAGGAATAACAACACCAATACAACAACAACACAGCAGCTTCGAGTGTAACACGATCAAACAGTAGAGTACTTACTAAATGTGCTGTGCTGCAGCGTTGTTATCGTTCATTCTTCACTCATTGTTCATATCCTTCTTTTACTCTGTCTGCTTCACTGCCGCCACCATCTGTTTATTATCTGTGTGACGCTCTAGGCCAACCAGAAGAATGCGCATGTTGCCACCTCGCGTCACGGAGGCGAACTCACTTCATTTAACAATTCAATTTTCTGAGTGACATGTAAACTGGGATGGAGGCTCCCATTCTAGTTAAGGTATTAATTCTATTATTGCCATAGCTCGAGTTAGATGTGCTTATACAGATTGAGTGAACTGTGTTCTTGATCTCCTTCAATAGAACCACAGTTCTGGCTCCCACAGATTGTTTATGCCACATAATAGTTTACAGATATTCCAAACCATAATTTCAAAGAGCGGTCAAAGGATATCAGGGACTAGATAGATTTGCTATGGGCTCCAAGACCATCAGCTATAAGCTTGGTGAGAAGGTGACAGCTGTTGGAGCCATTATTGGGAAACGAATGCAATATAAAAGGCCCGTCAGTCTGGAGCTCCAAGAAAAGTCTTGGCTTATTGGGTGACAATGATCATGAGAAAGTTGAGGGGTCAACCCCCAGCTTTACAGGACAAGCTTGTTCATGATCTGATGGTAGTTGGACCACAGTCACCAAGAACGCCATCGGTAACACACTACACAGGAATGGATTAAAGTCTTGCATCGCCCTGATATAGATGACCTGTGGGCTGACCTGTCTTAGGTGTCTTAGGACACACCTAAATAATTAAGAGAAGGTTTTCAACTCAACCTGTCATGTTTAGAGGAAGAGAAATGCTGAAGATCACCATTTCCACTCTAGAGCTTGAAGGTGGAAACATATTTGGGCTACCTGACCCTGAATGGGGTCATTTACTATGAAACATAGTATCAGAACACTAAAGATGGGTAGTGGATGAGCCTTCCAGCATGAAAATAACTCAGAGTGGTATAGAAGAACATTTAAGGTTAATTAGTGTAGCTAGAAGGTCAAGCTTCTAGTTGCGAAACTGCTGCCAAGAGTTTCTGTGAAAAGGAGGGACTCCGAATCCCTCCTGCGATGTATGAAAACCTGTTTAGCAGCTGCGGAAAATGTCTCAGGGCGGCATAGGAAAGTTCCTCACCATGTTCC